>BLKR01004210.1:40000-116080 GCA_011170035.1 Teleogryllus occipitalis | reverse complement strand
TTTCTTTTCTTTTCTTTTTTCTTTTCTTTTTTCTTTTCTTTTCTTTTCTTTTCTTTTTTCTTTTCTTTTCTTTTCTTTTTTCTTTTCTTTTCTTTTCTTTTCTTTTTTCTTTTCTTTTTTCTTTTTCTTTTTTCTTTTTCTTTTTTCTTTTTCTTTTTTCTTTTTCTTTTTTCTTTTTCTTTTTTCTTTTCTTTTTTCTTTTCTTTTCTTTTTTCTTTTATTTTTTCTTTTCTTTTTTCTTTTCTTTTCTTTTTTCTTTTCTTTTCTTTTTTCTTTTCTTTTCTTTTTTCTTTTCTTTTCTTTTTTCTTTTCTTTTCTTTTTCTTTTCTTTTCTTTTTTCTTTTCTTTTCTTTTTTCTTTTCTTTTCTTTTTTCTTTTCTTTTTTCTTTTCTTTTCTTTTTTCTTTTCTTTTCTTTTCTTTTCTTTTCTTTTCTTTCCTTTCTTTTCTTTCTTTTCTTTTTCTTTTTCTTTTTCTTTTTCTTTTTCTTTTTCTTTTTCTTTTTCTTTTTCTTTTTCTTTTTCTTTTTCTTTTTCTTTTTCTTTTTCTTTTTCTTTTTCTTTTTCTTTGCTTGGCAAGGACCCCTCCGAAATATTTACTACTTGCGTCGTGTTACCGCATGATTCGGCACTTCCAGAACGTTTTTCAAAGGGTGTCAAGAAACACTTTGATTCGAAACTTTTTTACTCGCACTTTTGCTATGGAGTAGTTTCCATAAACTCGCTGTACAAATTTAAGGTTAAAAGTACAATACTCAAAAAATCTGGATAGTTTGCCGTCTACACGGACTGACGTAACACAGTCTGTGTCGCTTTAGTAAATGCAGTTTCTTTTCAGCAATTTTTTCTGTGACTTTTTCATTGATGTTATTCGTATTTTAATATTTTCGACGTTATTCATTGTCAGTTGTTCAAACACACTTCAGAAAAACGAACACTCTAACTTCGGTTTTTCAAAACGCACTACAAAGTAGCGTCCTACATACGTTTACACTGTACATTTTGATTTTCACATGCTTAGGAATGGATTTGTAATTGCAACTCGCTTTAAAATGTGCAAATAACCTTTGATTAACACAATACTTATGAATGCAACTGCACAGCAATTCGTTTGCGTTTCGCAAGATATCTCACACTTTCTTCGATCAATGCCACACTTCTCCTAGAAACTTGTGCTAGCCGAGTGTTATATCTTCACGACGTGTCAAGGCACTTCCAGAGGTCGTGCCTGTGCAGTAATATCCGCACGGTCCGGAATGTGCTCCAACCGCCCATAAGCCACCATGTTCCCCCCCTTTCCCCTCCAGCCCGGGGGGAGCCACCGACTCCGTCGGCTCGCTCGCATTTCCCGAGTGTGCTCTAGCTTGCTGTCGCGGAGGGCGTTGGCGGCGGACTGTCAATCGCAGCTTCCGAACGGCGCGTGTTTTGAAATACCACGTTTCGCAAACGCTCTGAGAGGTCTTGTGTTCCCCTCACGTTCAGAAATGTTTAAGAAACATTGCACCGCAATTATTTGGGTGTGCACATGCGAACGTGCGAGTACCCACGAGCCGCCACTGATATATATCCATCCTTCTGTGCAAATTTTGAGGACGAATTTAATTTCATGCGCCCCCTAAACTAATGTTCAATGTTTTCACGTAGGTCATTCAATAATTAGAGACAAATCGGTCTGGAGAAAAAACACCTGGTAGGGCAAGTTTGGTAATTTGAGGACTTAAAGTTGGCATCACTGGGATAATTGCTAACCATCTGGAGGATCATCATTGTTGTGTTAATTACCTCAAAATTAAATTGAACTATGGTCAGTCCACTTTAAAATTCCACATTGGTTGAAAAACGTTCTGTGATTCTTTTTGAACTTGCTGCACGTGAAAAATGAACTAATATAACTAGAATGACTGAAGTGTGGAATGAAAGTTGTATGAACCGCGGGAATTATTACAAGTGGTTAGAACAGTTCAAAAGTGGTCGAAACTCTGTGACTGTCGCACATCGTTGTGGCCGCATTAGCAGGAAAAGTCCAGTTGATGGTATATTGGGATGCGGTAGATGCATTTTTTGTGATTATCTCAAAGAACAGCGTACAATAAATAGCCAATACCAAGATATGCTTTTGAACAAAGTCATGCCATGATCCATGAGAGAGACGCCGTGGATCTCAGAGGAGAGGAGTTATTCTCCGGGAAGACAACGCACGTCCACTCACTGAACACGTGAAACCATCGACAAAGGGGTTGGGAGGTACTGCCTCATACCCCTTACAGCCCGAATTTATCACCATCTGATTTCCGTTTGTTTGGTCCACTGAAGGAAGCATTGCGTGGCAAGAAGTTCCAGAATAACGAGGATGCCAAAAAAATTGTGGGAAATGGGTTCAAACACCAAAGCAAGAAGTTCGTTCCAGCGGGTATAAAAAAGTCGGTAACCCTCTGGAACAAGTGCTTAAATGTTCTTGAAAATTATATTGAAAAATTAGGAAAAGTCCTGGTTTGCAAAAATAAACCTTTATTGATGCAGACCAATTTGCCTCTTAAATTATTGAATACCCCACGTAGAATGGGCTGCATCGCAGATAAACGCCTCGCTGCCCATAGCTGCTGCTTGTTATTAGTTTTTTGCTCTGCAGTCTGCACCTATTAAGTGAGCTGAGAATAATAAGCCATTCTGATTTCTTAAAAATTAATGTTTTTTTTCTTTTTTCGCTACAAATATTTAAAACTAGTGTTGTTACAACAGTACACACTTTCTCGTATTATTTCCAACTTTTGTAATTTTTAAAAAGTCAGGGTTCAGGAAAAGGAGACGCGAAAACTGCTGATATCTTCGTAAAATTGTACATGCTCTTGTTTCACGATCTTTTAAGAACAGATTTTATTAAGAAAAGTCTCGATCTTTAATATTGTAATTGTAGGAAGACGAAGTTTAAACCGGGAGCGGTAGCTCAGTATATCAACTGATGTCACTGCAGCGCCTCTGACCGGGAGGTCCTAGGTTCGAGTCCTGACGGCGGCAGGTCGAATTCAGTCGCTGTCTGGAGGAGAATTCTAGCTCTGATCGGTAGTCTTCCGTGGTTTCTCGGATCAACACCAGGCGAATGCCGGAGCAGTACCGTACCAACCGGACACGGACCGCGCGTGATCTGTCCTTCCTCTTCCTTGTCCTATACTCTCCCTTTACACACATACACTTACACTAACATGCACTACACTACCTCATATTCCGGGAGACCGGTCGGGAGCTTATAGCTTGTCCCAGCTGGGGCGGTGCCCTGCTGGTGGGAGAGTCCTGGTTAAGAGGAAACCCCAGTAGCCGACGGTAGGTCGGCGCCGGATCTCGCCATCCAGCGGGGGAAGATCACCATCATCTCCCGAGAAAAGAACATGCACTACACAAACGGGACTAATGACCAAAGCAGTTGACGCTTCCGGAAACACGAAGAAATCAATCAATCAATCAAAGTTGAATCAAAATCCTCCTCTCGAAATTTAAGATCGCCCATGTTGCAAGAATTTGGTTGCTGGTTGTCATTTCAAGAATCAGGAAAATTCACAAATGACTTCAAATGTTATTATACCCTTCAAACCACATAGAGAAGCTACTCGTGAAAAGAAATTCCCAGTTTTCCTGAACAATTTGCAAGGCCATAAGCCACAAAAGCAAGTATGGTGAAACAAAAGCTTGTTAATCTGATCTCAGCTTTCGAATATTAAAAAAAGGCAAATAATGCACTTCAACATTGAGACACTTACAAGCATTTTGGGCCCAGCAATATTGTTACTTCAGGGGACTGTCTCTGATGCCATCTCCCTGTATTCCTAACACCGTGACCTAAACAATGGTTTCTCAGAATGTGAAAAGGTAATCAGTGCAGATCTAATTTTGAAAAACAGATTTCATTAAGAAAAAATCTCTATCTTTAATAATGTAAGATCAGGAGGATGGGTCAGTTTCTAATTCAAGAGGCTATTACATAAGCCAAAAGAATATCAATTTTGCTAAAAATTTTGAGTGAGTTTTAGGCGCTAGTATTATTACCAGACAGACGGGCAGACACCTTGTGATGAAAAGCACTTTTTCAATATCCAGGATCAAATGTGCATTTCAGTCACAATTAAATATTGATTTTCTGCAGTGTTATACACCACTCTCTCTATACTACTTATAATGGAAAGCATTTTAAAAGGGACCATTTTGAAAAGTAAAATAAAACTCTAAAATGAAACTTTTGTATTGAAATAAAAATTGTGAGTTTTACTTTATTATTAATTGTAATTTAATATTTGTTTTTGTAATTTTTGATGGGTTTAGTTTTTAATTATTTTTAGTGATCAGATCTTTATTGATAATTGTTGTGAAAAAATTAATTTTTGTTTCATTTTTTTATTTACAGCTTATTAAATATTGGGAGGCATTTTTACCAGAAGCCAAAGCCATTGCCTGAAAACTGATTTGTCTCACACTTCTCATGTGATGCATAATCAACAATAATTGAGGCTAAAATAATTGAAAGTGAAAGAAAGCAAGAATTTTTAAATTTATTTGTTGCCCTATCTTGTTACTCAAGACATTATTATTATTATATATTATTATTATTATATATTATTATTACATTCTTGAATATTATTTACAGGAGTATTGTTTCATGTCAGGTACAAATTGGATGCATTTTTGTCCCACTAATGCTTAGTAATTCTTGTAATTCTTAGAATTTTGTATCTGTGCTGATTGAAGTGGTTCATCCAGTATGTTGTTTTTAAAAGTATGTTGTGAATGTGTTGAATTTAAGTGGTCTGTGGAGTGTTGTATTTTTGATATCTTTGGGCAAAAATTGTTAGTAAATTGAAGCAAAATTACTTAAATTTTCATCAATAAGATTTCTAAGGTATTTGTTTTTCTCTAATCATAATTTGCTGATTACTTGTAATTATTTATTTTTGTTTGTATTTATGGTATGTTATAACATGAAATGTTATCAATTACTTGTGTATAGTATATTTACTGAATTTCAAATACCCAGTCAGTGAAAGAATGATATTGTATTAAAGGATTGCAAATGTATAAAAAAAGCTTTGTTTATTATGTGTATGATCATAGCTTAGCCATCTTGTGATTTGTTTCTTCTAATTAAGGGCATTAATATCTGTCTTGAATATGCTTAGTAAAATACTTGTGCAATATTTAGAAATCTGAACAATATTTTTTTATTATTATTATTATTATTATTATTATTATTATTATTATTATTATTATTATTATTATTATTATTATTATTTTTATTATTCCTCTACTTCATGACTAAAGATTAATTAGTCAGTTGAATATAAAATCTACTCCAGGTTGTAACCAGCTTCATAAGGAGCTGTCATAGGGACTGTCGGTGCCTCTACAATACTTTGTGCAAAATATAGACTGTTCCAAATAAAGCAATGTCTTGCAGTTTCCAGTCTTTTGAATGACCTTATAGTTTAGCCAAGTTCTTACACAAATTTTGCGAAACAAACCTCAGAGTTCCGATAACTATCAGGACAACCTGTTCTTTTACGCTCCTCATTCGGCTTATCTTGATTTCCAAACACTCGTATTTAAAACGTTTCTTTGCCTCCTTGGTTATGACGTTTTGATCACATGGCACAGCCACATCTACAAGTAGACACGTTATTTTTCTCCAAATCTTGGATAACAATATCGGGTTTGTTTTCTGCTGTCGTGCAATAGTTTGAATTTGTTGGTCATACCCAGTCCAACAGATGTTGCAGATTTTGGTGAGTGTTCGTACCACTTGGAGAATGTGTTTGGAACTTTGAGGGTGATACAGATCTGTCAGTGGTGGTAACTACACACCCTGTCATGTCTTTTCATGTATTCAGTTTTTGCTAGAAATGGGCAAGCTCGGATATGATCAATGGTTTCTACTTGTTCCTGGCAGTGCAGCATTTATTATCTGGGGAAATTTCCAGGTTTGTCTCTTGAGAACAGCTTTAATATCATATTTGCCAGTACATAAGACACATTTTTCTCTTTCAGTAACTTGTCAAAAAAAAAAGGATGGGAATGTGTCGTATACAAAGGATGGGAATTTTTGTAACTGTTTGAATGTTTAGTATACAGCATTACAAAAACCAAATTTTTGTTCACTGAAAAACAGGAATTCGTATTTCTACAAAATTGATTACTAGAGAAGCTAAAAGTAGTGCAAGAAGAAAGAATGTTGAAAATTTCGTTGTGACATCATTGTGTATTAGTCGCGCCGCCTCGGACACGGGACTCGAACCCGCGATCCTCCGGTATGAGATCCTACGACACTTAGCAATCTCTGCCACCGGATCGGCTATGACGTGTCTGATTTTGCACACGTTTTAGGAAAGTCTTTTGTTATTCTACCACGTAAGAACACGACTACAAGACTTTCAGAATACGAATAAATGCGAAACACCTTGAGTACCTGAAATACGCAGGTTTGGAAACCCTTCACCCTTTGTTTTTGCCTGTAAGGAAAGTTTCGGAATTTCCTAAACTACTCCCAAAATAAGCCCAGACGAGACCCCACATCAGGCAAACTGCAAAATCGCAGCGTAACTGCAAATATTGAATGTTCAAATACAATATTAAACTAAATGGTTTTGTGGCAAAAATGATAAATTATTGTACAGAATAAATAAAGCAAAACTCAAAAAGTATATTTTAAATTCATTATACGTTCAAATAGTGGAAGAAAATATTTGTAAGTTTTTAAACAGTGTGTATGTGCCACGTGTTCCGTAGTAATACATGTATCAAATCTGTGTGAATTTTAATTTAAACATTAAATTTAATGTCGACTTGTATTAATCTATCTTTAATGGAAAAATATTAAGTTTCATATACTGATGTACATTAAATCTACATTGATTTTAATTTAAGCATTAAATTTAATGTCCAAGTACATTAATATCCCTTTAATGTACAAGGTAAATTAATATTCATGTAGTCTTACATTAAATCTATATTTAATTTAATGCCGTTTCTGACACTGTAGCATCAAAAGTTCAGTGTGTTATTCTGCATGTCTTGCATAGTTTTCTTCGCAAAGATTCTTGCTACACTTTCAGCGCCTCTGTTTCTCAGTCTTTGGTCAGATTTAATGAACAGCCTCATCAGTAGATCATCTTGATTGCAATATGATCACAATGCAATAATCGGGATGATTCGAATGGAAGTAGACGAACTCTTTCTATCTTGTGTCGAAGGAGATTTCGCATAATGTCTATTTCGTGTAATTTATGAATTTCCACCACTGATGGAACTTTCATTGAGTAGAAATGAACCTTCAATAGGACAATCGTTTTCAGGGATATTAGATGACTAAAAGTTCGTCTTGTGGATAGTTTGATCGAAGAACATTTTCCTGAATGTCAGCAAATTGTTCTGCTGTGAATTTTCCACTGCTGAGATTGACTGGTAAGTTGCTTTGAATCTAGGGTAAGTCGCATATCTGGTTTCTTCTCTCTTCAAGTCTTAAAAACATCTGTTTCTGAGCTCCCGTTTTTTGCTTTTGCATAGAAATAGCACCACATCACTTCCTTCAATTTACCCGTGTCGATGACTTAGCTACTGCGTGATCAGTTTAAAATGCAACCTACAGCAGGCAGAGTGAATTGCAGTGGCAACTATGTTTGGGGGGGGCGGATAGTGGCTGGTCATTTCAAACAGGTAAACTGTCGGGGAAAATGCTTAAATCCCTTCTCACCTAATGCCACCCACTTCTTTTCTCCCCCATGCCAGAAGAGCAGGTGACCGTCGTGGCCACGAGTATAATGGGAAAGGCACGCGTCTGCTTCTCTGGCGTCGACAGACAGTTGTATTGACAAGAACAGTGATTTATTCGTAAATTATTTAAATATGAATTAAGTTTACTATGTAAAATACACTGGTAGGTAGATGTAATAACAAACTGCTTATTTCAGTTACTCAACAAATGTGCTTCAGAAATGTATGTTTTTTCTTGCCGTTTTAAATAAGTATTAATAAATTATTAATACCACATTCGCAGAACAAATGTCATTATTATTATTTATTGAAATAATGTTATTTTAAAAATAAAGTTAGTTTTGAAAAGCAGGCACGATAATCGTACATAATAATCACTTCTTAAATTGTCAGTGAAAGATAGCCATTGCTTGGTACATACATAACAGCTTTGCTCTTTATCCCATTTATCTCACTGAAAAAAAAGGATACCATAAATCGCAACAAGATTTCAATAGTTACACAAAACCTTCGTATGCGAAACAGAGACCTTGTTGCTTTACTCCTTGTTCCTGGTTACAACAGCATCTAAGATAAAAGTCAACCTCGATGGACCAACCGGCCTGTGATTTCTGAGAGGGTGATGTTGCTTCATAAAGGGACCTGTCGGCCTCATCAAGTCTAATCATGTTGCAGAGCAGTAGCTGGCCACAGCAGCCAGGTACCTTGTTAGATAATTGACGTATTGAAAATATACATTTAGAAACATTCAAAATCTGTTAAACAAATGTGTGTATATAAATCACAATATTTCAATTACATAATAGAAGCATGATACGATAATTGACTTTCTCAAGCAAAGAAAACATATCTGTCATTCTTGCTCAAAACGGGAACGAAGTTTGAGACAAAGTTTAATAATTCTATTATTTTCCGTCTGCGTTATTACACATAAAAATATATAAATGTTGAAAGACAGACTAATTACTTTATATATTTATCAGCTACCAGTCCCAGGCCTTCAGCGGGCTCTTGGAAGTGTGTGTGTGGGGGGGAGGGGGTACAGGAAGTTGCGCGCGCGCCAAAGCTTGCTGCAACCTGACCGAAACGCAATATTATCCGTTCATCCTAAGAAAAGTCCTGATTCAAAGTACAAGTGTAGGTTCACTACATAAGAACTAATTTGAGCCATCGGTTGTTAAATTAACCTTGCATCAAAACTACTGCAAACGAAGGAGACCAGTGCGAACTGCATGCGTGTTGCTGGGCGATAAGGACCTGCTATCAGCCGAGAATTGACGAGGGTCACCAGCGAGCGTGGGGTGGGAAGGAAGCGTGGGACGCGGCTCGTTGGACCGCGGCGTCGCGCCGCCGATCGGTCTGCGAGGACATACTATTGAGTTCATTTTGGAAGAGCTAAGAGAGTAACTGGCCCTTCAGGAAAATGTCTTCGAAGTGGTGAAAAGCGCATCGTTCTGAAAGTTTTCAATTTGTTATTGTAGAGGAATACGTCGTTGGCGAAGCAAATCGCTGAACTTACTAAGAGTTCACTGGTAAGTTTAATATTGAAACTTATCGTGCTGCATCAGTGTGAATTATAATCTAAATGATATTGGTGGATATCTTTTAATAGGCGCCAGACTACAGAGTCTAAATTACCTCTTTGAAGTGAAAATCTTATTTCATTGGAAGTAAACGGGCGAATGAAGTTGGAAAGAAAATGATACCTTCATTTACACCGCCTATTTGAAATCCAGCAAGAATTGTCAACAAGATTAAAAGAGAATGGTGGAATGGAATTGTAACTTTTAGGTACGTATATATTTCTATCATGAGTTGTAATAATAGAAAGGCATATATTAGTTTATGTGCATTTCTATTGGAATAACCTACAAAACTTGGCCATTAATCCAGCTCAAAGTTATTTTAATGTAAATTGTAAAATGCCTCTAAATACTTATGTCGAACAAGAAAAACGATTATTTCGTTTCACATCATCGGTTTGAATCATTTCAATTCAAGTTCTTATGTTGTTAAGTGGATAAAGAGGGCTTGACTTCCAAACTCATTATTTTTCATTCATTTGATCATTTGTTAATAATCAAAAAGTACATATTTAAAAAAGTTTAAGTTATTTGATTAGTTGTTAATACTCAATTAAGCATTGCAAATTAGTATTAAAATGTAAAAAAAATATTTACTATGTTGCCAATTCATTGAAATAATTTTAATATAGTCTTGAGGTGTCATTAATGGCAATTAGAAATTGTAGAATTAATTGTTGTATAGTAATCCCATATGTTATAAGTGTACAGAATTTTGATTACCGTATTTAAATTGAGACTAAAGCCTATCGTGTTCTGTAAATAATTGAACAAAATAATAATGCATTTCTCAAAAAACTGCTGTAAAACACTTTCTATTTTTTTTCCAATAATTATCACTTAATATTTTCAAATACTATTGTATTAATTTTATTTTTCAGATAGTTTTTGGCACAGGTGATGGAAATTGGTCATTGAAACAGGTGATGGTTCATTGATACAGATATTAATGGATATTGTTAATTATAAATGCCTATTGCATTCTATGACAAGATCATGATGTATTTGAAGGTGATGCCAATATACATTTTGCTAATTTTGCAAGCATCATCATCATGGACTTTTGTGATTTCATTCGTATTTAACATTCACAAAATGTGTATACATTAATGGGTTAATTTTTTTAGTGTATCGATTTTGACCAGGTAAGTTATTTTAAAATTCTCATTGGGTAATATAACTTGTGTTATAATTCTGTTATAGTTTCAATGTGTACTATGTAGTAGTGCTCTCAGAATAACTACAAATGAGTATGAGTAATATACAAAATTCACATTCCCTCTAGAAAAGGATCATAAACTTCAAAATGCTAGTTTTTCAGAACATTGTTTTACAACTAGAGTTCCAAATCTAGTTCATGGAGTATGACAATTTGTAATTTTCTTTTGAAAGATTATTAGGCCCTAATTTTTACTTTGGTTTCCAAGGAAAAAAGGTTTCAAGTTTTTCATAATTTAGGGTTCTCCACAGTGTGCTGTTTGTGGCATATAGTATGGTATAACACCCCCCGCCGCCGTGTGTGCTCTCAGAGTGACCTCAACTTACCTTCTCCCGGCGCTGCAGATGGATAAAGCTTGCCCGGCTACACCCATAAAAAACCCTGAAAGATTAAACGGGAACAGGCGTGGCGTGGGCATTGGCATGCGTCTTGCAATGAGGAGATTGCTCTTTCATGAACTTTATTTTAATTACCGAAAAACTCATTCTGGTGAGGCCAGATACAAACCAAAACAAAAGAAACTTAACCTAACTTACGTCTAGTTTACACCGGGTGGTCATTCGCCCCTCACTCGCCTCATCTACAGTCCAGTGCGGGCGCGGGCCATTGTACTGGCGCTGCAGAGGTGGCGCACGGCGCTTCCCCGAGGCAATTCTCTCGATGTGCTCGCCTACGCTGCTCGTAACAAAAGACGTCTGTTCGCTACCGCTGCTCGTAACAGAAGAACCCTCTCTTCTCCTCTCCGGAGCTCACTGGCTCCATGAGGTCACATGACCGCGTCCACGCGACGTCCGCACTCATTGGCCTGCGACATCACGCGACACGGAGCGGCCAATCGTGGTGGCACCGACTCGGCAGTCTGGTGTTTCGAAGTAGCGTCTTCACCGGAATTTGCTTCACGTCACGACTTCGCCGAATTTGCCAACGCTCTGCGCGGAGGGTGGAAATCCCACCGACGTCACGGGCGCGCCCCTTCACCAGACTCCGAGACAAAGGAAAGCTCCGGTCGCCCACGTCGGCGACGCCAAGTAACGGGAAAATGTACCTATTCCTGTCGCTCTTGCGGCGAGCCTCCGCTACGCGCTTCAACAGGCGTTTGAAAATATAATTTCATATTAATTTTAATTCGTCGCTGCCATGCATGGGCGACTGTCCCATTACAATGGATAACTCTGCATTCTCAAACATGCAATGATTTTGGCTATTATTCATCTTCAAAATTACCAGAGAAAAATATCTCAGATTGTGTTAATGATTCTTGGGCAAGGAAATGTCATTACTGTTGTAATTGTGTTGACCTTCATAATTTTCTGAAACATTTCCCTTGCCAAGTGAATAAAATACTTTCCTCTTGAAATAAAACAATTCAATATTACTAGCCCTTTAAAATGCTAAAACCTGCATACGTATGCCAGATAAAATTTGACAAAACATACCCAATCAAATTTTAGCTTGGTATTTTTTTCATTGCCTTTTGTAACAGGAACAATAAACAATTTTTCTAAATTTTACTCAGTCAAATTCATCCTTTTGTGAGAAATGAATATTTTTGGACATTCTACTACATCACCAGATGTAATTGGAGCATATTTGTAAGATGAAATCTGAGCCAATGGGAGGTCAAATTCTGCATTTTCTGCTCTTGAATAACAAAGTTTTTTCTTTAAATTTCATAGAAGTTTTAAATCAGAATTTGAATTTATTGGTTTATATCATTTTTCCTTGTCAGTCACACTTGCATGTCCAAACACTAATTTCAAAGATATTGTAATATCTTCAACAATATTTAATGACTTCAATAGAGGTAATCCTGCTGTTTTGAATTTTTGAATTGGTATAGGCAATTTTACAAAATTTAATTAAATATGCATTTTTATTTTATTTTTTTATTTACATGGTTTTATAACATATTTTATTTTATCTCTTTTGCATGCAACAGACTAAGAGTCTACACCTAATTATTTTCCCCGCCCTTGTATCACTCTCAGTTACCAGTGATACTGAGTAGTGATCTATGTGTGTGTGAAATTAATGAATAGTATTCGAAGAATATAATCCTAAATTTTGAAGCAATCCAGAAAAGTAAGTATGCATTTAATAAAATAACCTGCCGAATTTAAAAGTCACTTCAGAGCTGGTTATTAATTTGCTAAGAAAACTTATTATTTGAGTCATCCAATAAAATGAAGGTCAATCATTTTGTCCCATGCTAAAGTGATGTCTTCTCCCACCTTACACAATACTAAAATTATGATTTAGCCCGACCTCTCACTATATTTATTTGCTGTTAGTGAGTGCACATTCTTCTCTACAATTTTTTTATTGTTGCATTCAGGTGATAATTACAATAGTTATGACATTAACATGTTGGGAGTGTAGAATTGGTAAATGCAAGCCAATAAGCTTATTCAATGTCAAATGGGCAAAGAGTAAGCAATGAGATTGATTCAAAGTACAGACCCAGCAAGTAAATCAATGCTGGGCAATACACTTTAATTCCAGTTTTTAAATTAATTTAACTAATTTGATCTGATTTTTATAGTATGTTTGTACATTTAGATTACAGAAATTGAAATAACAGAAGTAAGAAATATAAATATGTTTTATGTTGGTGATTTCTTCCATATATTTTTCTGATTTTAATTATATAAAAACCATTCATGAATTCATTGTAATTGTAAACTAAGTGTTAATTTATATAGATACATTTTGTGCTAGTGAATGCAAGAACCCTAAGCATTATGAAGAGACTAATAGAATTGAACCTTTTGTAACCAAAATTAATATAAACATAAAAAAGAATATTAAATTTGTAAAATGAAAGGTTAAAAGAAATTAGCAACAAATACATTCCAAAATAATTTTCAGCTACATATTTAGCCATAATTTAAATAAAGCTTGGCGTTTTTATAAAAAAAGTGAATTAAATTTGTTTTTTGGGGATCAGTAATAAAAGTTGCTATTTAAATGTACTAGTGAAACAGTTTTGAAACAGTTATAAAATAGTTTTTAAACAGTTATAAAATATTTTTGAAATAATTACTAATGTCTGGAAACATGTTCTTAGTCCCCTTGTGTATTTAATCCACCTGTTGCCATAAATGAATAAGTGGTACATCAATGTTTCATTATCATTTGTTAGCAATTAAGTTTATGGCAATATATTCCATTCTATTGTGAATTATGTTATATTTTACACATTTTACTTAACTAAATAAATATTGATTGTTAAATTCTAATATTTTATTTCTAGGTACATTCTGTTTCAGAATATTCATTATATATGTAATGAACCTATAATATATAACTTTTATTCAACAACAATGCAGGCATTATTGATGTATGTATATCTACCGTAATAAGTCAGACTGCAGAATTTAAAGGCTTTTGAGGCATTTTGTGTAATTTATTGTGAAACTTAACAATCACTAAATGCGTAATTTTTATGTAATTATTTCCATTTTACGGTGTCTGGTTGTGTAGGTAAATATACAGATCTGATGTTGGATCAAAAATAAATAATGAATATTCTATTAATAGCAAGTACTACGCATAACCCATCCTATACCCGTCAACTATCAGTAACTTGTAACACCAATAAGAAATGCTTAAATAAGGCAACACGTACGGCTGGCCCTTCAACCAGTAACCTGTGCAAGCCGACTCGGAAGGCCGGCTCCTTCTATCAGTTTCGTCCGGATGCGTCATGACGGTAAGCTGGATCCTCCAACCTGTGTTACTCGAGCTACCTCAGTTGCTATCTGCTTACGCCGAGCAGATAGCCAACTGTTCCGACAAGGTTGCTTGGGGTTGGCAGCTTCCACCCGTGCACTTCTGACAAGGTGAATTCAGTGGGTGCAACAAGGGACTCTTCACGATGCAACTTTTCGTTCCGACAATCTCCGTCACGATACAGTAACAGTGAACGTGGTACGGCCTATATTATCATGCATTCCCTTGATACAGTATAATGTATCAGGTATACTGCAACTGTCCTTTTTTCTCCGTGCTCTATCTCAACGACAAAAGTTTTTGAAATTTCCTGCAAACAAAAATAAGAATGCTAGTTTAATAATCGGTAAAGAAGGAAAGGTATTATTTATTATGAAGAATTGGTGTCGGACACACCTGATAAAAAATGTTCAAAATGCCCTCCATTTGCTAACTAACAAGCATTAACTCGCATGAGAACATTTGCTGCAACCCGATGTACTCGTAGTTTCTTCGTCAATCATCCGATTCGCTTCCTCGATGTTTCTTTGCAGCTCTTCAAGATTATATGGCTTGTTCGAATAAACTTTACTTATGAGGCATCCCTAAAGGTAAAATCTGCTGAGGACAAAACACGCTAATGAGGGGGCCACTCGTGAAATTCTGTTTCCAAAATTCTCTTCCAGAAATTGTATTGTCGACTTGGCAATATGTGATATCACCCCATCGTGATGAAACTTACAATTTCTATCTTCCTTTTCAAGGCTTGAATACAAAATTTTTCAGTATATTATGATTGGTATCTACCATTACTATTTCTTTGAAAACAAAGGACCAATTATTCTGGAGAAATGGCACTGCATACTCAAATCTTTTTAATGCAAACGTCTCTCTTCTGTTTTCTGTGGTCTCTCAGTACTCCAGAGTATGCTGTTTTGCAGGTTAACATCCAAACAAGCCTCATGACTAAAAAACACTTTATGAAGGGTGTGAAGAACTTCGCAAACAAATCGCCGTAGCCGATTACAGTAATTCATGCGAGCAGCTTAATCAGCAACCTTAAGCTCCTGAGATGTCCCCTGTTTGATGCGCATTTTCAATTTTTGTGGCACAGTGCGCACTTCCGTGCGAAAAATTACATTGCTGACGAAAATTTACTAATTATGTTTTCGGGAAAGTTGATAGGACATCCCGAACTTTCTGTAGTTTTTCGCTGCGTGAGCAGTGTATTTTGGCGTCTGCATTTCCGATCAAACACGCTCCCTGTTTCGCGATAGCACTTGATTAACCGCAGTATGGTACTCTTCTTCAGAGTAGACTCAGATGAATTTTTCTGTGAAAACTACCAAGCATTCTTTGAAAGATTGCGTTCGAAAATAATCCTGCACAACAAATCTGGGTTGCTCTATGCTGAGACGCATCGTAAGGTAACTTCAAAACAGTGAAGATATAGCTTTTTTGCTTTGAACCCATACCAAAGGAAGGGGGTTGTGAGTGAAGTGTTTTTGCAGAAATGCCGTCAAAGGAGCTGTCCCAGAAGCAGGGTTGCAATTTTTTCTTAGGGCCTCGAACAGCAGGGTAGCGTTTTTAACTGATCACCCAGTACTACCGGCTCTGGGTCACTGGGACTAACATCCGTAGGATGCTAGACATCGACAAGGTCACATTAACAAGGTTTCTGAGGAGGTATGGGACATTGGTAGAACAAGGCACGTTACGATTCATTGCATTTCTTATTCTATTCATTTTGCTCATTGGTTTTAAGGGAAGTTTCGTAGGAAGCAAGTTCGAGCTCACAGGTCACACTTAACCCACGGGTTATTTCCTGCCATCACTGTGACCCACAGTAGCACCTGGACATCCCCTCGCAGGGCACAGCAAGGGTACCGCCGTTCGCCACTCGGTATTACTAAACCCAATGGGATTTTCACTGTCTGCTGAAGGTAGCCTCCTCTGCTAGCTAATACAATGCTCAGGTCTCCACTCCACTAACCAAGGTGACCTGATGAGCCAACTCAGTTTCTCTTCTATGGGTCGATCACAGGAAGTTCAAAAGTTCATAACCCTTCCCTTTCAACTCCCATTATGGATTCTGCCACCCCTAACATGAAGCTAGTCCCTGTTTGCAGCCACTCGCTGCAGGTCAGATGCTACTGTTAAGTGTTCGAGGTACGTCTTCCACAGTCTTCATCAATCCTCCTTTTTTCTTGGAAGATAACGTTCAGGCTTTCCTCTGGATTTCTTCTTGTCTGACTCCTCACCTTCAACCTTATAATTATAAGGTATAATGTAATTGTAATTATTAATATTTTTCTTATTTAATGATCTCTCCCTCTCATATATGTGTGTGTGTATTTGTTTTTTTTAGAGGGCAGTGAAAAATCTTCCAAAGACACTGCGGAGCCCGCACTCCGCAGCATGTTGGATTCCCAGCTAGCCTGTGCCTACCCACTAAAAACCCCTCCCATTCTTCCGATTCCTTACCCGCGGAACTGTCGTCAAGCATTGCATGACGGGAAGGGCAGATCGGCTTATCACTTTATGCAAACTGATGTCACGGGATACTCCTTCGAAATCGTTCTACCCGAAGCCTCTTTAAACGTTTGCGGCATAGGTGGCTACCGCACTCCAATTCTCTTGGGGCACCAGCATCCTAGTGACGATGATATCAGGAGTCACCTGGATACCTGCAGAAGGAGTCGGTGGTGTTCTTCCCTCTCCTCAACGAAGCGTGGACAGCGAAAGAACACGTGCTCCACATCTTCAACCAATGGGTCACAGGTTCGGCATGAGGAGTCATCGTTGAACAGGAAACGGAGTTGGTATACACGATAGCACCCGTGTCCCGTTAAAAACTGGGTCAAATAACGATCCATATCTCCGTGTTTCCTTTGGGTCCAGTTCGTTATGTCAGGAATAAGACAAAATGTCCATCTACCAATGGATGATAGAATCCATCGCTGTTGCCACTCAGCCATTGTCACCTCCCCTCTCTCCCTTCATGATGACGCTCCTATTTGTAGCTCCCTCTCGCTTACGTCTATAGAGCCTGACCCTTTTTTGTACCAGGAGATCTATAGGGGCATGTCTGCTATTACACACACAGCGTCATACGAAACTGTGCGAAACGCCCGGGCCACCCTCAAGGCGGACCTTCTGTATACTGACTTCGCACCGCGGGCGTACTACTGGATCCCAAAGGCCCAAATGGAGGTTGCGTAGAACAGTATAGAGTTAACTGCGCTAGACTGTAGCCTCCGGCTATTTCGCCTAGGAGCCCTGACGTTAGGCATAATTCGTGTCAAGGCGGAGGCCATGCGAGACGATTTCTCGCAGACTATACGCAAGTGCTCGTCGAAATGGAGTCTCACGTCAATCTGGACACCTAAGTATCTTAGTGACTGCTGGGAGGCTATTTTACTACCCCCAACTTTCCTGTCTGTCACCAAGACAGCCTCCGTTTTATGCACGGTCATCTGGAGCCCCACCGACATTAGCCACCGGTGGATCGTAGCCACAGTGTCGTTGCCAACCTGCGTGACCTCTGTTCCGTCCACGCCACAAACGCCCTTGGCGGCAGGTCATTGTTTCCTCCTTCAGAGGCTGGCCGCACCCACCGCGGGCATCCGGCGCTCCCACCGCTGGCCACCCTCACCGCCGCCTCCCCCACCCCGGCTGCCACCAACGCGTCCCCCGAAGGACCGGTAGCCTCTACCCCAAAACGGCACTCGCCGAGAGGTCACCGTCTCTGCCAGGACAAAAATCTCTCCGCGACGGACAAAGCACGTCCGGCCCTGCCCGGCGCCATCTGGTTTCTCTCGCGTGTTGAACGTAACCCCACTGCCTTCGGCACGGGTGCAGTCGGCATACATAGGTGCTCATCAAGACACAATTCTGCCTTCGGCAAGCCGACTGCGTCCAACGCACACGAACTTTCAGTCCGTACGTGAGTTCCGGCTGACCAACGCGAGCCAGATTCTGTGCTGTGCTCCCATTGAGGCGCTGCATCCGCGCCCTACCGTCGACGGACCTTGTGGGAACGCGCGTTCATTTGCGCCCCGCCAGTGCAACGCCTCGGGCACACCGCCGCAGGCACACCGCCGCAGGCACACCGCCGCAGGCGCACCGCTGCAGGCACACCGCCTCAGGCACACCGCCTCTCACCTCCAGCAACACATTCACTGTTGCCCTTCAAACAGTGGTTCGTGAAGGTGCGTGTAGGAACGGTCCAGAGACTGTGGTTCTGGAGACGAGTCGCCTAACGGACAACGCCTTCCGTAGCACAGGTGCATTTTATGGACCATATTCGAAATCCACTTGGGTAGCTTGAACTAGTCCTGCCCTCAGCAGATGAAGGGTGGTCATTGCAAGTGTAAATATTGTAAAATTAATATTAAATAGTATGTGCAATGTGAGTAAGTTGAATTCAGACAACCCGTGCTTCTTCCCTCAACCAGCGCCATCCCTCTCACCCCCTCCGGGCAGCTCACAGCCCGGCGCGGCGTAAGCTTGTCATTGTACAGAGAAGGTCCCGTTCAGTCCGCGAAAGCAACTTCCTCCCTTCCTGGCCATTCATCCCTCTGTACAACCTCGTCAGTTGTATGTTGTTCACAGTTGCATGTGTTGAATTCTATTGTACATTTCTAAAACCTAATGTAACTTCAAATAATAATAAATTAAATATTGAACATAGAAAAGAAACACATTCTCACAATTCCTTCAGGACAATGTAATATTGAAAGTTTAGAAAATCGTATACAGTCTCAAGCACCATTTAATTCAGCAAATATTTCTCTTAAACGTAATCGTATTCTCAGTAGAATTGAAATTAAAAGTTCATTTCAATTAAATTTTAATGCTGTAGATTCTATTGAATCATTATTGGGCTTTCAACATCAAATGGGTAAAAAAGCGAACCTACTATCGATGATAATATTCCTTAATTCATTCCATTTGATACAATTGATGTACATTTTAATTGTGCTGGGGGGGGTGATTCTAAAAGAAAATGAGGAATTTCGTAGAGAAATAAATATTCTAACATCGTTTAAACCTCAACTCAATTATCAAATGCCTATTATTTATGAACCATCTTATCCATTATTTGTACCCGTTTGTCATAAAATACGTCGTCATATTCGACTTACAGATGAACAAAATGATGAAATTATCTTTTATTGGTACTATGGTCACTGTTGTTTTAAAATTGAAAACATAATATATTTTTATTCCCTTATAAATGGATAAAATTGAAAGTTATCAATGGCAATCGCTTGCTGCTACTGATCGTAGTAAGAGTAATATTGGACAACGATAGATATTTATATGAATGTAGGAGATGGTTGGATGCATATCAGAAAAGCAGAATTATACATTAGTTATCAAATAATACATAAAAATAGATCTGATTATTCAGAATATAGAGGTAAATCAAATGTTAAACTTATCGATAATTTTGTTCCTTATTTATTTTCATCTATTAGTGTTAAAAAAAGAGGACAGTGTATATTTAGATTAGATTACCCTGGTGTTACTGTTTTACAAAAAAGTACTTTTTCAACAAATGAATGAATTCTATTAGATATTGCAGGTATTAGTTCTAATCCAAAATTACAATTAAAAGAGGATGAGGTTCAATATCCATTGAGATTACTAGTTTGTTTTTTTTTCAAAGATTTTAAAGAAATTACCTGGGGAGGAGATTTTACGACTTCATTTACATGATCACCTATGATGAATGATGTATTATATCGATCTAAAAAATCAGATAGTACTATTGATACTGCAACATTACCAGAAGGAAAAATAATCATTCAACATTTCGAAATTGGTGTACTAATTGTATATTATGAATCTTCTTATGCTATGGAATTTAAGGAAAATCTGATAAAAATTCCTATATCTACAATTTCATTTTATGATTTCCAAACATTTGAATTATCTGGAATTATAGAGATGTCCAGATTGACGTCACGACGTTTGGCGGGAAAGTGTTGGTGGCAACCTCTGCTGTGCGTGTAAGCCAGGCTTGCAGAAGGGCCCCACCGACGCGCCTCACAATGGCGGTGGCAGCCCTTCCGCGCCCCACCGGCTTCTACTGACTTTCACTTTGGGGCAAGTGACCGCTGCCCGGCCCTCGGTGGGAGGAAAGCCCTGTGGCTCTTAAGACGTTGAATCATGTTGAATTTGACAACTAAAAGTCTTTAGTTTTTAGTCTGATGTAACAGCTGTTGTTTCTGGAGAGGGAAGGTTTCGTTTTATATACTATTATTTCAGATTAAATTGCTCAACAACTCCCACAAATTTCATGGTCAATCTTTAGTATTGTAACTGATTTTGAAACTATTTGTAATTTAAATAACAAGAACAGAATGTTTAACGATAATCGTTGTTAATAATTATACGCACATCATAAATTTAATTCATGTAATACACTTGACCATACTTTTCTAAATGTTTCAATGCTGGTAATTTTATTTATATAAGGAAGAAAATAGAAACATAGTTTGAGGTGATAATAAAGAGAACAAAGTATTTGGAGAAACACAATCATATCGTTTTTATTAAACAAAAATCACATTAAGTTTCAATTTTTTTAAAGAAATGAAACAATCAATATTTGGCGAGGGTGTTCGTGCCACTGCCACTCGCATTGTCGACAGCAGATGTGAGAACATTCGGCCTCTGGACTTGGTTTTTTGTAAGTTCATGCGGGAGAGAAACTGCTCACAAATATAAGTGAAACCGAACGCTGATAATATCCGTGTAATTGCGACGATTCGCAACCACTCGATTTCGTTCGGGACCTGCCACGGTTTGCACCCTCAGTTCAACCTCCCGACTGATTGTTTCTGAAAGAAAAATCCATGGTGGAAATAATATTTCCACCATGGAAAAATCTAAAGAGCAGAAAAGTGAAGGGACAGCCCGGCCGTCGGGGATTATGCCAACTTCCCTGGTTCTCGCGGGGCGCAGGCTTTCCAGCGCCCCAAGAAGGGGCTCAAAAAGGGCGCTTGTGCACCTCTGGTGTAAGCGATTTCTAGAGAATAAGTAAGTTTTTGGCTGTATTATGCTGTTGCCGAGGTTTGTGTTTCATATCACATTTATTATTTACAATGATATTTGTATTCTTTTGGTTTGTTTAGATTCTGGCTGCGCATCTCGTTCACAAATTTAATTTAAAGAAACACTGTCATATCAGACATACATCAAGTCACTATCTTTTTATTTTGAAGATCGTTCAAAGTAAATGTTATCGTGATCATAGCGATGATGCTGGGGTGTTAATTTGTAATAAAATGAAATGTATGAAATATTTGGTTCCATGTGCCCTTTCATCGGTTATGAAAAGTGCCAACGAATTTCGAGCCCTTGTTCTATTAGGGTAGAAATGACTCCTTCCGTATATTTTTATAAACTGTCGGATTCTTAAATATTTATTTTAGAAATTTGAATAAATGACTAAAAACGAGAGAAATATTACCTACATTAAATTTTAATAATCGTTTGCAAAAAAATCCAGAATGTTCATAAACGCAGTCCCCAAAATGTTCGTAATTTTTCACGGAATGGAGGTATTTTAACACTAAGTTTACCAGAATCTAATATAATTTAACTATTAATTTGTCAATGTATTATTTGTAATAAATATTGTACTTTTTTATCTAATTCTTAAAAAAAACATTTGCAGTTTCCTGTGCTGAATTCAAATTTTGATGATTGAATTTTAAGCTTCAAGTCACGCGCTTAAAATATTACTTGTTATCCCCAATGATTTTAATGTTAACATTTTTTATCAAACGTTCTATTTTCAATATTTTTGGATTGGCAAGTTTTAATGAATATTTGATGCCATTTCTTGCAATACTTTTGGGACGTCTAGATAGCCCTGTTGGCAGAAGAAAACAGTTGATTTGGTGACATACCGCGGTGTAAGGTATATCTTACACCGTGTGGCATACGTAATATTTGGGCTTAGCTTTTACAGTAATAAAATCTTGAAGAAGATGGTTTAGATTTTACACAAAGTCTTGAAGATCCACAAGATTTTAGCGGTTCATAAATATTATGACGTTGTGTTGATACACGGTGTAAGATATATCTTACACCGTGTATAAACCGTGGTTTATACAACACGTTCAGACAATGCAAGTAAACGACAACTTATTTGTTGATAGCTATGTCCTTTAGTGGGTTGTTTATACAAGGGGGTTCAAATATGACCGGGACTGATTTTTTTCACGAAATACTTTATTAGCAAAAATGTATTTGTACATGTCATTCTTCAAAGTACTCCCCTCCAGATTCAATACATTTTTTCCAACGTTCTGGGAGCATCCTAATGCCCTTTTCATAAAAGTCTTTTGGTTGTCGGCATATCCACTCCCGAACACTGTGGATGACTGCGTCATTATCCGCAAATCGCATGCCTTGAAAATGTGATTTAAGCTGTCCAAACAGGTAAAAATCACTTGGGGCCAAATCTGAACTGTACGGCGGATGTGGTAGAAGGTCCCACTTCAATGTGCTGATGCCATGGTTGTTTTAGCAGTCTGAGGCCGTGCATTGTCTTGAAGTAATGCTACCCGTTTCCACCTCTCTTCCGTTTGGATCTTTTCTTTGATTTCCGTTTCCAAAAGTGCTGAATAATAAGCTGCATTGATGGTTTTAGCTTCTGTAAGGAAGTCTACATGGATAACACCCTTCCAGTCCCAAAAAAAGTTGCCATCACTTTTCCCGCCGAACGGATCTTCCGCGCTCTCTTGGGTTTTGGAGAAGAGGCGTGTCGCCATTCACGTGATGCCTGCTGGGACTCAGGAATACAACTTCGATTCGTTACCGAAGCAATTCTCAAAGAGGGTACAGTAGGTATGTACATCGATTGCGATGGATAGACACCTTAATTGGTCTTCTTCGTCTTCTTCTTGCGAGTTGTCTACAGCTCCTGCGGCCGTCTCTCGCATCCCAATCTCCATGCCTCTCTATCATTCCAATCGTCTTCTTCAAGGCCTCTTTTCTGCATGTCCTTCATAAATTGCTTTTGCCATTCTTCTCTGGGTCTACCTCTTTTTCTTCTGTCTAAGGGGAGCCACTCAGAGATCTTTCTGGGCCATCTCTCATAACCGAGCCTTTTCACGTGACCAAACCATTTTAATCTTCGTGTTTCCATTTCCTCTAAAATCGATTTCTGTATTTGTATTCTTTTCTAAATTTCATCATTACTTACATGGTCCATTTTAGACACTCTACAACTTCTCATGAAATCCATTTGCAGGCTTTTTAATTTGTCCTTTTCTCGTTTTCTTATTTCCCACGTTTCTGATCCATACAGCACTACATTTTGTATGATGGTTTCAAACAGCCTTTTCTTAGTTGATCTGGATATTTCATTTACCCAAAGTAGAGAGTTTAACTTTCGAGTGACTTGTCTCCCTTGCGTGATCTTTGAGATAGTGTCTTTTTTGGAGTCTCCTTCTTTTCTGATGATTCCTCCTAAATATTTAAATTCCTCGCATGCTTCTATCTGCTCTCCATTTATTGGTATGCAGCCATTTTCTCCTACCACCAGATATTTTGTTTTGGAAAAGTTGATCTTCAGTCCTGCTTTCTCGTACATTTCCTTCAGTTTTCGCATCATATATTCTACATCAAACTCGTCATTAGCTAAAATAATCTGATCATCAGCAAATAGTAAGGTATGCAGTTGTTCGATTAACATGCTGTCTAAAAATGTTCCATACTCACAGTGCGCGGCTCCTTGTCTCAGCCGGAGGGTGAATCTGGCAATCGATTATCCTGCATGCTGCGACATGCTCCGAAATCTTATGCTTTTAGCATATTTGTTACGGCTGATGTCATAATGACTAATCAGTTTGGACTGGATGTCGTTGTAGGAGAGGGTTTCCGGGTCGATGGGACTTACGAGTATCTTCAACGCGTCGTTCAGTTCGGCGCCCATGTAAACACGTGCGTACGACGCGAGTTCATTTTCGGGAACCTTACTCAAATTGAGCGCCCAGGTGAATCGTGTAAAATAGTCACCTACGGTGGTCCCATCGGCGACGCGGTATGCTGGCATCGCGAACTGTGGTGGCCGAGGCGATGCTGACGACGCTGACTCATTGCCGGCTACGTCTCGAGCAGAGGACTGTCTGAGAGCGTTAGCAATTATCTCCGACAGAGTTTGGAGAAGTTCCGTGGAAACTGCGTTTGACATGGTGGGGAAACTTTGTGCACTGATGAATAAACCCGCGAGGCGATACACTTTTCTTCGTCACGGCGCGGTCGCGTTGAGGTTAGATTCCGCACGAGTTCACTTTTGCTTGCTTAACGCGGCGTTATTTATGTATCCCACTCCTGACACCACTGTTGTATTTGTGGGTTAATAAATAACATCACTAGCTCGTAACAATAGCACTTTATTCATCTATAGGATACATTTGATATACTGGCGCGGCACACGCGGTCACAACACCACTCGAGAACATAAAAGATTCCTGCGCTACCGTTGTGCCGGCCGGCGGGAGGAGGGGGAGAAGCCGGAGTCAGTGTTACCAACTGACCTAATACATAACACCTTTCTTGTAAATTGACGTGAGGAAGGCTTGTTTTCATTCTGTAGGTATCTTATCGCCTGTCATACACTTATTAAAAATTATTTGTAGGATTTCGAGGACACTTATCGGAGCATTTTTAAATAGTTCTACAGGAATACCTCCAGGACCGGGAGATTTTCCATTTTTCATTTTTTTGATGGAGTTCTTTTTCTCATTCAAATGTATGTCTTCTGTACATTCGTTTGCATGTGTCATATCAAGTGTCTTGTTTATTTCTTCTAAAACATTCTTGTATTCTGGTCTATTCTCTTCAAACATATCTGAGTAATATTTCACCCATTCGTCCATTTTTATGATTTGTATGTTTGTTTGATTTCTTTTATCTTGTCTCAAACATTTTATTAGTTTCCATGATTCTTTACTTCGTGCCCCACCAATGTTCTCTTCCACTTCTGCACATTTTTTATTCCACCATTTATCTTTTGATTTCTTCACCATTTTCTTCACCTCTCTATTTAGTCTTGCATATTCCTTTCTGTCACCTAGATTTTGGGTTGCCAACCATTTTTCATAGGACCTACTTTTCTCCTTTATCTTCATTTCTACTTCAGAATTCCACCAATATTGCTTAGGTGGTTCATTTCCCTCCTCCCCTAAAGCTTCAAAGGCTGCTTCATGTATTGCGGTTTTTAACCATTCGTACAAGTCTTCACTTGTGCCATCTGGTACTTCTCTTATTTTATTAGCTAGTTTTAACTGATACAGAAATCTGATGGAGTCGTCATTCAGTAAATTGATCTTATATTTAGGATGAGCTATTTTTTCTATTTTGTTTTCATTTCCACTATTGGTTTTCATTCCCTGGTTTCTAAAAGGAAAGCACATTAAACCTTTCAATTAGTAGTGGTCAGATCCACATTCTGCTGATCTAAACACTCTTACATCAACTGCGCTAATGCAGGATGTTTGTCTCAAAATTGCGTACTCAATTATTGATTTCTGATTCTTCGTGGGCTGCACCCAAGTATATTTGTGTACATCTCTATGCTCATAAAAACCATTCATGATTTTCAAATTATGGACATTACATATTTGAATCCATCTGTTTCCATTTTCATTTAAACAATTTTCTCCAAAAGCACCAACCACTTTATCATTAATTTTCTCCCTATCCTAGCATTCATGTCACCCATTATTATCAGCTCTTTTCTACTACTTATTGAATCAAGAAGAGCTGCAAGTTCATTTTCAAATGCATCCTTTAGAGTTTTATCTGCATCCTCAGTTGGTCCATACACTCCAACTATTAGTATATTACATCCCATTATTTCTAATTCTAACTTCATAATTCTTTCATTTAATTCTTCCCATTATTTTTTTATAAAATATTAAATTCTTTAATAATTTAATTCTTTAATATTTTTCTTCCATTTTTTATTTATTGCTATTGAGATGCCCGCCTTTGCTCTTTTATCTTTAGATACACCACTATAAAAATGCAAAAATGTCCCTTTACTTCATTTCCGTAACCTTTTTTTTTTTTTGTTTCAGAGAGAACGGCAACGTCAATTTTAAATTTTTCTAATTGAATAAAAACTTCTTTATCTTTGGTGTTAAGGCCCTGAACATTCCATGTTCCAAAAATCAAAGTCCTTGTTCTAGCGCGAGTTCGTTTCCATGTACGTTTCCGAGGCTCCGTGTTGGGACGTTTTGCAGTTTGGATTTTTTTTATTGGTAATGGGGAGCAAGCCCAATGCCCAAACCCCCAACCTGGAGAACCAGGGGTTTTATTTTCGAGCTACCTGTGCCCTAGAGGAGTTGTCTTCTCCATGACTTAAGAGACTCCTCTCCCCTTTTCGGCGAGTCTTCTCGTGTTGAGGTCCTCTTCTGGAGTACTTCTTCATCTGCCCCCTCCCCTTCGACCTGTCCGGCAAGGGAGGCCCTACCAGTGGCTACGCTACCGCCGGCATAGCTCTCAGGATCACAGGGTATATATATATATATATATATATATATATATATATACACACACACACACTGGTATAATACAGAGAGAGAGGGAGGTAGAGGTACAGGTAGAGATAGAGATAGAGAGAGGTAGAGGTAAGGTACAGGTACAGGTACAGGTACAGGTAGAGGTAGAGGTACAGATAGAGGTAGAAGTAGAGAGAGAGAGAGAGAGAGGGAGGTGGAGGTAGAGGTAGAGGTAGAGGTAGAGGTAGAGGTAGAGGTAGAGGTAGAGGTAGAGGTAGAGGTAGAGGTAGAGGTAGAGGTAGAGGTAGAGATAGAGATAGAGATAGAGATAGAGAGAGAGATAGAGATAGAGAGAGAGAGAGAGAGAGAGAGAAAGAAAGAAAAATATGCAAAAAATGAGAATATAATGTAATGCTAATATTTTGAGACAAAAATATAAGGAAATATTTGAATGAAAATGTAAGGAATTTATAGCAAAAATTAAAATTTTGATACAAAAATATGGAAATATTTAAAAATTTAAAAAAATGGGAGCAATTGGAATCTGGTCTTGGATGCTCCTATTATAAACTACTAACAATATTTCAATTTCTCTATAACCTTTCTCGGTAAAATTCAGGTGAAGCACGCTTGGAATGAAAAGATATATACTTGTGCAATCATATTATAATCCAGGTTACTTTGCGGGAGAAATAATTGAAGTAAATATTCACATACTATTTCTTGCTGCATTTGTTCAGCCTGGATTAAAAATTATATGGTATCAAGAACCCACATTTTCAAAAGTATTTTATCATCTATAGAAAAGAAGAAGAAAAACAAACGCAAACTGTGACATGCTCTTTCTAATTAATGAACGCTCAAAAATAAAAAGATTCTATGAAAATATGAAACGTTTTAGAGATATGTCTCTATTGTAACGAAATGTGCAAATTATGCTTATAATTACACAAATATTAATTACACAAATATGTAATTGTGTTAATAACTGTAATAATTTATAATGCATTTATTTATTTTATAATGTATTTTAACTTAAGTAACGCGCTGATGCTCGGACATACTCTCAGGTGTTGGGCGCCAGACCGGTCGCCGGTGATGACGGTATATCCGACGACTCACCTGCTTTGGCCGATCTTCGAACGTCTTCGAACGCGAAGATCCTGGTTCACTCCCGGTAGAGCGGCAAGAATCCTCAGGGAAGCGCCTCTCCTGGTTAGTCTTGCAAGGTTTGGAAAAAGGTATCGGGTGTACTTCGAGATTTATAAAACAAAGAAAAGATAATCTTCTTAACTATGTGATTCCTGAAGGAATTCCACCTTTTTTAAAATTTAAAGTTAGTTGCGGCCTTCGCCAGCACAGGGATCCGGCCCGCTCAGGGAAGCGCCCTGACTCCACCCTCCGGACGAGAAGGGGCAACGACCGAAGAAAGTAAATCTTCACAGCGCGTCCGTCTGCAACTAAATGGTGAATGAATGAATGAAGCGCAGAGCCATGGCCGTGAGCAACTCCCCTCAGGCAATATTAATAACAAAGACTCTTGTTTGATTAAAATTGGAATAATTCTCAGGAAGCATTGGCCACGCATTGGATTCTTCCTAATTAATGTTCATCTTCATTTTTTTATGTGCTGTATTATTAATTTATAAAATTTTGTTGTATTGATTTTTGTACTTAGAATTCACGGTTAGGGAAGGAAAAGTAGCACCGCTGAGCCCATGTACAGTAGTTTAGCAAACATTTTTAGTAACTTGGGTAATTCTGTTCTAATGTCTTTTTTTAAATTTTCATTAAATTTCATGTTCTTTTATAATCTTTTCTTCTCATTTCGAAAAGTTGCTACGTCCATCCACACACACCCTATTTCAGGCTCTCACCACCTCCTGAGCTAGCCGGCACCTTGACTGAGGTAAGAGGGGAGTAATTTACGTTAAATCTGGCTCACCCAACGTGCGGTCGAAGACACCGCTGTCGCAATTTATTATATATATATATATATATATATATCCTTCATACAACGTGAGTATACCTGATTATGGAACAAATTTGAGGCACAGTAGTTTGAATAGGTTCTATAAAGTTCTGTAAGGGTTCAATCAAATTTAATTATAAAAGATTTACAATATAAGAGTATGGATGTAATTTTTATTGAAATAACCGACTTTCTTCCTGGATTTAATAAATTAAATATTACAATTAATTACGTCTTTGGTGTTATCTGTAAAGGCCCATGACACATTGATCTTGCAGGAAATACATCAATATGAATTCAAATTGCTTATTATTTTCTGTCTTTTTAATTTATTTAAGTTGTATCAATTATATTCTGATTTTTAACAAGTTATTTTCCAGAATGTGATAAATCCTGTGCAGTAGATGTTAACATTTGCACCTATATGTTGTCTCCCTTGTTGGACATCAAATTCTGGGAAATAACATTGAACATTTGAATTCTTGAAGATATGACTTGTAGCCAGTTATTTATGAGAACAAATCACACTAAATAGTATATAATAAATATTCAAGTAACTGAAGCTAAGGAATGAAGCATGCAAATTTCATGGCACTTGACAGAATTATTATTTCCTAAATGAAATTAAAATTATCACAGTATTCTATACAGCACATATTTCATACTTGCATACTAGAGAGGGATTCATGATATTATGCTCACAAACACTTTCATGCATCTATAGATATTACCGTGAGTACAAAATATATTACAATATAAACATATCACAAGATGTGATGAACATTATGTAAATTTACATGTTTTCTGAATGCATTATTTATCTCAGCATCTGCTGTAGTATATAAAATAAAATAGGTAACATTTTTCTCTCTTGAAAATTATTGTTCTAGAGCCAAGACAAATTTCACTCTATAAATTTACCTATACATTTATTATTTTGTTTAGCAAATGCATTTATAAATGTAATGGTGGGAATGCTTTTGATATTGTATGCATGTTCACCATCATTGCAAAACCTGTCTTGACTCCTCCGACCATACAATATACAACAAAATATTCAACGCCTGCGTTCAAGGAATGCAGTACATTGAATAACATGTCCTAGGAATTTCTTATGTCCAAACCAAAATAGAAAATTATTATGTTCTTCACTACACAACTGTACAAAACTACGCAACGGTATAAAAATACACTTATTTTGTATTTGGCATAAACATGAAAACAATGTATGGAATAATACGATAAAAATAAAGAGATGGAAATCATATTTCTTTGGTAAACCAATTACCTATTTGAATAATTGTCTAGCATAATACCAAATACGGAAGAAATACTCATCACGGCGCAGTAATGAACCTCTGGCATAAGAGTGAATGTCAGCATCCATGCCAGCTTCCCTCATCCATGATGTCGTTGTTTCTGTGCTGAAACTTAACGTAGGTGCAGTTGTTTCTAGTTTATCGACTTCCAACTGCTCAGCATCTGCAAATAAAATGAAATAAAACACAATGATCGGATGAACGTATTAAGACCCATGACCACATTACATTAGTCTTCTCTTAGTTATCGCAAAACTTGATTGGCAAAATACCGATCGCGGTTTTCTCTTCGTGCGCAGATTTCTCGAAAAATTATCACTGTGGACACAGATACACAGGAAAACCCGTAGAACTTTTCAGGCCAACTTAATTTCTCTTGGGGCATGCGAAAGGGAAAAAATGAGCAGACCACTGAAAAGGGACGTGCTCTTGCAGGATGCTATTTGGTTTTCGGAAATCTATTATGGCTATTAGCTTTCAATATTTGCGTTTTCTTCTTGTCGCAGGTCATATTTTGTAACTCTGAACATAGTTTTAGTTCACAATAAATCCACGGTATCTCTGCGTAGGGTTGGTAGCCCAACCAGAGGAAAATTTTTCAATTACTCGTAATGCTCAGAGGATTAATCACGGTTCAAATCATATGATAACTATGACAAGGAATAAAGGCAAACCCAAATGGGGAGCGGAAACTCTCCATACTGGAGCGTGGAATGTTAGAGGCATGACCAGCAAAAAAATAGAGTTGGAATCAGAATTAATAAATATGAATATAGACGTAGCAATAATCTCTGAAACAAAGAAGAAATTAAAAGGTACAAAAGATTTGGAACATTATATACTATTTTATAGTGGAGTATCCCAAAATAAACGCGCCTCCTCTGGAATAGCTTTTCTTCTGAACAATAAATACAAAAGCAGAATTGATAGCTATACATTTGTATCAGAAAGGATTTTAAATATAAAGTTTAAGATTGGAAGGGGTTATCTAACGATAATTGGACTATATACCCCAGAGGAATGCAGGAAGGAAGAAAGTCAGATATTTTATAAAACGCTACAAACCCATGTTGACAGAATTAATAAGAATGATTATACATTATATATTGGGGGCGATTTAAATGCCAGAATTGGAAGAGAACCTATTAAAGATATAGTGGGAACCAACGGAGAAATTACGATAAATGAAAATAGGAAAATGCTTCGAAATTATGCTACTTTTAATAATTTTAGAATAACAAATTCCTTTTATAGACACAAAGATATACACAAATATACATGGTGTAGTAGAGGCACTAAATCTATTATAGAATATATTCTTGTAAATAAAAAACTAACCCATCTATTTCATGTAGACAGTATAAGGAAAATATATTGCCGAAGATTGATACAAAAGTTAGATCATAGAGCAGTGAGCCTGGATGTTGAAACGGAATGGGAATATTTAAAGGGAATAATTTGGCAAGCAGTTTTTGAATCATTGGGACGTCGACATAAGAGGTCGAAGAAAAAATGACTATCTGGAAAGAGGAAATTTAAATACTTATTAATGACAAAAAGAGCGCCTACATGAAATATTTGAATTCAGAATCCGTTGCTGAAAAAACAGAATATAAACGAAAGAGTGCTTTAGCACTGTGAGGGTGAATAATGAGGCTTGGGATAAATATTTTTCTAACTTAGAGCACTCTGTTCATAGAAACTCGGGCGAAGCTTTCAAAATTTTAAAGCATCTCAATAAGGAAGAACGTGATACAGCACGAATTAACAACATACCCGAAGAGACGTGGTTAAATTATTATAAAAATCTTTGGTCCACTAGCGCAGAAATATTAGAAATACTTCTTAATACAATAACATGCCATTCTGTTGACCTTATAACTATGGAAGAACTAGAGAATGTTTTAAAAACATCTAAGAACAAGAAAAGTCCTGGTAATGATGAGAAAAACACAGAATTAATAAAATTTTCTCCAAGGGCAGTTAAAGGGAGATTTTTGAATATCCTCAACATCTATTGGACAACACACCAATACCCAGTACATGGAAAGAAACAATTATATGTTCTATATTTAAGAGAGGCAATAGAATGGACTGTAATAACTACAGGAGGTATCAGTCTCCTGAACGGCGCATACAAACTTTTAGCTAAAATAATTACTAGGCGACTGAATAAAATCTCTAAAGTACTAATACAAGAAGAACCACATGGGTTTCGTAAAGGACGCTCATGTGCATACTGTATCTTTATGATTAAAAAAATTGTACAGAAACACAGAGAATTCAACCTTCCTAGTCATTTGCTGTTTATTGGTTATAATAGTCTTCGATAAAATAAACAGACGAAAACTATGGACAATAATGAAAGACAAAGACTATCCTGAACATCTAATTAAGATGATACAAGAAATCTATAGAAATATTTCCATTAAGATCAATACATCTAGCAATATTTCTGCTAGCATAAACCAAGGAGTCCGTTGAGAGTGCCTACTTTCTCCGAATTTATTTAATATATACATAGGTAGTTTCTAAGCAGTCTATGTCTGGAACACAGAATAGACAAATCTTGCATCGAAGAATGGCAAAGCCAACTGTCAAATAACTTTATATTAAATCACACTGTTTTGAATACAATATTATTTGCTGATGACCAGGTCATCACCATCTCTCCCTCCGAATACGATTTACAACTCGCTCTATTTGAATTGCAAAACATAATAAAGAATTACAATTTAGAGATATCCGTCTCGAAATCGAAAGTGATGACTTTCCAAGGAAAGCATCCTCTTCGTTCACAAATTGTTCTAGATGGCAAAACTATTGAACAAGTCCACACATTCAATTATCTGGGCTGTTATGTTTCCTTCTTAAATGACATCGATCAAGAACAAAAGTTATAAAATTTCAACATATTTGTGGAACCATTAAAAGGATTTTAAAAACCAAAATAAGAAGAAACACAATGTTAAGACTTTATAAATCCATGACAGTTTCAGTCTTGATGTATGGTAGTGAGAACTGGGCATTGAACAGAGCAGAGAAACGGAAAATTGAATCTTCAGAAATGGGCTTCCTGAGAAGTGTAGCTTGATATTCTCTGGCAGACCACGTTCCAAGTGTGGGGGTTAGGAATTCAACAATTCCTTGTTTGCGGCGTGGTTTGTCTTTGGTGGTGGTTGCATATGAGACTCAGGCAATCGGTTTTCAATGTTGCATTTTTGAAGAAAAATGGAAAGGGAGGAAGATCACTGAGGGGAGCTGTCCTTCGGATATCTCACTGCTTACTAATTTCCTTTTGCGAATTTAGGGAATTGATTGATATAAACTAATTACATTATTTTCACTGTCTACCAAGCATTCAAAGTTAACTAACTATTAATTTGGTTTGGTAACATTAAATGAGAGGCTTTAGTTTTTAATAGGCAACTTCTACTTATGGTGGAACTACAAACATCATAGTACAATATAATGAAATCACCTTTGCCGTGATCGTAAAGTTACGTTGTGCAAATGTGAACAGAGAATTATGGCTTAGAAAATTACATGTTAATTACCTATTTGAGATACTCATTTGGAAAGAGAAAAACTGGATTATGAAATACATACCTGTTGGCCGTAACACCTTAAATGCTTCATCTGATTCCAAGGGCTCACTCAGGCCAACTTCATTTCGCGCAAATATCCTTATCAAATATTCGTGATTTTCCTGAGAAAGGAAAACAAAAAATAAACTTTTTACTAATAATTTTTTTTTACAGAATTCATTGAATTATCTTCGATACCGCTTACCGATTAGCTATTCAGTTCTTTAAATTTGATTTGATTTATTTTCGTCATAAACAACAAAAAGAGTGAAATCTGTATATGACGTATGGGAGAAATATAATCTGCGCAAGTTTTCTTGAGCTCCACACTCCCTTCCATAGCATACGTAGTTGAATATTGAATAGAAGTACCAAGAATGCGAGATTACAAACATTTGAAAATTCGCTCCCGAGCTATAGAAAACTTATTTTTTGTATATCAGCATTAAAAACGATTTTTTCTGTTTCAAGAAATCGTTCATTAAAGGACATTTTACGGCACGAATGATTGCGTTATCACACATTCAGCCAGTCGCAGTGAGAGAATCGTGGGATGTTAGCGGTAAAGGGAACAGCCGTCCACCGTTTTCTCGCATACATGTCAAAGACCGCGGACGTCACAAGAAAGTTGTTTTGCAAAGTGAAGTTTGATTCTCTTATAAATTTATAGTGCTATTAATAACGGACGTGAAACATTAAATAATGGATTCAAAACTTCTCTATAAAAACTGACTGATTTAGAGGAAAGGGGACACTTGGAACTATTGACTATAAATATCTGTATTTCATGAAAATATCATCCACCTGAAGGAAGTCAGTTTTTCTCCTAGTTTATTTTTTACATTATTGAATTTATATATCACTTTTAAAATCGTTTTGTATTTTTATGAAATAATGTGATGACATGTTATAAAAAATTGTTATAAAAACATCGTTATAAAAAATAATACGATTAATTTTTCATAGGATATGGAAAAATTAATTTTTTGTTGTTTTTAATTAAAAAGTTATCCTACGCAAAGTTGCTCAGGTGCATCGTATTACACAAATCTATGGCAACCACATACATAGTTCACGCGAAATAAAATTATTAGCAAAGAAAACTTACTTGGAGGTCCCTAATAGCAAGTTTCTGCACATCTGCTCTCACGCGACCTACTTCCATCCACATAGTCTTCTTAATATCACGGATAGCAATTGTATATCCTTCTATTGGAGCACCACCATCTGTCTCGGGAATTCCCCATTCTATGATTATAGAATTAGGACTGATACTCCTGATTTCTAATGGAGCTGTTGGTGGCGATGGTGGAGCTGTAAAATAATAAATTAAGTGTATCTGTTCAAAACATGATTCATTTTTTAATGATTTAATATTACTTACAAGCATGAGTTTTCAGGCTAACAAGTTCTGTACTTGCTGGAGGACTCAAGCCAATAGAATTTTCTGCATAAACTCTGAAGAACCATTCAGATTTTTCTTTCAAATTCTCAATACAGTGCTGGGTAATAGAAGGTTCCAGTGTAACCACTTTAATCCACTTCTTAGAAGATGCTAGTCTCTTTTCCACTATATAACCTAAAAGCATAAGTTACTAATTAGCTCTAAAAAACTTGAGAAATGTTAATTCACTTGTGATACACTATTTACACTAATACTATTTGCACAAAATTCCGAAGAGAGTTTGAGTGGAACCAAACAAAGGCAAAGCATTAGATATAGTAATGGTGGTAAAAACATATTTCGCTTATACTATTAATATGAAAGTTCATATTACAGTGAAACTTACTCTAACACCACCTCAATTTAAAGGCCATTTTTCTTGCAGCCATTGATATTTCCTTAAAACAGTGTAATAATTCCCTTTAGAGTGAGTACCTGGCCCTACTGCCAGCGGCCAGGCTCATTTCGAACATTGACCTCTATTAAGAAATTAGTACTTCTAGAGTTTTGAATTGTAATAAAATAAGTAGCGGAAGAGCGCTGATATTCTGTTGGTTCAATATTTTCTTGCGACGGTACGCCTTATCAGATTACTTCGAAAAGTGACATTTACAGTCGCTAATCTGGCAAGATTTGCATTTCTGTCTAAGACAAAAACATTTCATTTCACTATTTCTATGAAATAACAACAAGTTCACTTCTTCCCCTCTGTGGGAATTTGTTAACGGCCGGAGGAGTATGTCGCATACGCGAAACCGATGTGATGGGAAATCGCGAACTATTTGGTAGCCCTTCACAGAATGTGAATTGCATTTTTAAGTCTGGATTGCTTGTGAGTTGGACTTGGTGGAGCGAAAAGTGCGTTACACGAGGTCAAGGTTGCTGGACTTTAGGCGAGAGAAGTCACGGCATTCTACAACACAAGAAACGTTTCAGCTAGAAAATGTGCTGTGATATTTATGCAGAGGTTTAATAAAATTACAGTATAAAAAACAAAGGGCAGATTTTTGTGAAGTTTCGAAATCCCTGCAGCTAAAAATGTAGGTAGACAACTCTGCAGGGGATTTTTGAACAAAGTTAGTAAAATCCATGACTGAACAGATTTACCTTTATCTTATAATTAAAGTGTAGTTTATTGTTTTAAGATGTATTTTGTAGTTTAAGGTTCATAATTAAATTTATTTTACCGAAACCATAGTTTATTTTACAGCAATTAGCACCGATTAGTCTGATTACGTTTCTAACATAACCTTGATTAGGCGCTCATTTCTATTAACAGCCTGATTTTGTCGGAATCATTACTGTCCACTTAAGGCGGGTTTCATTGAACTTAATGCTGAAAAGTGCCGATTGTCAGAAAATTTCATGGCATATCCAAATATAGTCAGGATTACAAATACAGTATTGTATAGGAAACAAAATGGCGTGCATTAAAATTAGGTTCGGATTCTCAGTTGCCAGGTTTACCCACCAGCACCTATGTATTCACACCACCACCAGATACACATACCTGTCAATTCTGTTCCACCCGTACTGACAGGAGGGCTCCATTGCAGTGTTACACTCTTGCTTGTAATATCTATCACAGAGAAATTGGCTGGAGCTGAAGGCGCACCTATAATTACCAGACCAAAATTGATTATTAGTACGCAGAATTCGAAAGAATATCATGCAAAACATTCAGATTTTCACCAGCAAAACTCTCTAATAATGACTAGACTAACTGCTATTTTGACATGCCCTGAGAAACAAAACATGAATACTAAACACATGACTACATTTATGGAAGGAAAACAAAATAAATGATATTAACAGGATACAGAAAGAATACAATTTGAGATACAAAAAAATCACTCAGGTGAACCGTGCTTCAGGACCACGGTATATTGAGACATTTGTAACATAGACAACATTTGAATAAATGAGAGTGAGAATATGTGTTGTCGGGGCCGGAAGTATGTTGAGGTAGGCGGAGAGTGCTTCCAACATTCCTGTGAGGGGAGTTGTGTAGAAGCGCTTGGCGCGCGTCAAGACTCGAGCAGTGTCAGCGCCATCTTGACTAGCCTCGCTCCCTTCCTCTAGCATAAACGACTCTGAGCGAAGCTTGTCCAACTATGCCCATTGACCGACACGCGCTCAGGAGACTCGTTGGCGCGATGGATAGGGAGACCGGCAAGTTCTACGGTGCCTGCGCCTGGATTAATGTCTAAACTTGGGGGGGATGGGGACGTTGGCACCTAATGGTGAATACACGAAGAATAGGAATGCATACAAACACATATCTTTAAAATATATAACAGTTACCTAGTATCATCTAAAACAAGAGAAAAAAGGATTAACAAATATTTACATTTGGGAACGAATGTAAAATGTTATTACAAATCAAACACTTCTACTAATACTTGGCAATGCAATGTTTTATATCAAGAAAATTCATTAGGACACAGTGAACATTGCTTATAAATACTCACGAGGACCTGACAGAGAGGTAGTAGGAGTGTAAGTGCCTAGTAAAGCAAGTAAAGCTCTTTCAGCTACCTTGCTGTGAAACCCTGATGGAAATTTAAAGAACACAGATGAAATACAAAAGTAGTTGTAAAAGAAATTATGCATGCAATTTTATGTTCGATAGAAATTACAACATTGCCTGATTTTTTAAAAGCATTTGGTTCACTGAATTTAAACAGTAATTTGAAGTAAATATTTTTTTAAAATACTGAAATACGTAGTTTTTGTAATAATCATTTAGATAAAATAAGATGTAGAATAAAATGATTTAAATGAATCGTCCCCGGAATTAATAAGTTATGTACTCGGATTAGCAATTGGCCATATTTTGCGAACCACGCGTAAATTATAAAATTTGACATATTCATAACCACACAGTCGTTTCAAGCACGCAAAAAATGTCTCTTTTTTACTTTCTCGCCTGCTACGTACTTCGTAATTACTAATTACACAGTCAACAGAAAGTATTGTAATGGTGCGGCAAAACAAGCGATTTTTCAACTGAAAATCTCGCATTGTAAGGACCTGGAATTCAACTATTGGTATCATCACATACTTTCTCGCCTGAGAGATACACATTATTATAATACTACATGAATCTGCAAAAGTATTTCCAACCAGCAAAAACGTTTTTCTCCGATTTGGGATTCGAACTCAAGAGTTGTTAGAGCTGGCACTCAATCACGTTACTCCTACACCATCTGCCTCAGAATGCAACTCTGCCTTCCCGACGCTATAAAATAAGTTGAATACTTGCACTTTCAATTTTTGAAAAATTCAGAGATATTTATTCATATTATTGCAAGATCTAATTTTCATGAACAGGTTTCATTAACGAATAATCTCTATATTGTAGTATTGCAATGTTAATTTTTGATTGCATTTTTCGAAAATACCATAAGAGGGGTTTACTTTGTGACTAGTGGGGTAACATTGTGATACTAGACCAATTTTCATATTTTTGAATCTCACGCCATGATCGTAATGAGAAAGCAGCTAACAGTTTCATGGGGTAACTATGTGCCAAATTTTTATGTGTATTTTTAAACTAAAAATAGCCCTGTCACAAAGTCACCCCGCATTGCAGGGTAATATTGTGACAATTATTATTGCTAATAACTCAGCGGATGTTATTGATTTCTATTCAGACGTCATGTCAGGATGTAGAACAGAACAATTAAAATAAGGTATTCGTTTTAGATACCATTCACAAATTTTCCATTGGCAGTGAGAAATCCTCGAAAACTGTCTAAAAAAAACACCGCTTACTGTAAAGAAAGTTGGCCAAGCTTGTGCAATTTTTAAAGAGCTATTTCCTCTATCCGAGGACAAATAAAGAAAAAAATTGGAGCCGTTTTTTTAGAAAAAAACATTATAAAGTATTGTGTAGTCAGATTCCATGTTTTGTGGGTCCTTGATACCGAAAAATCGATTGACGGAAAACGTCCGTCCGTCCGTAGTTTTCACATACTTTTGCATTAAATATAGGAAACTTTTAAACAATTAGTAGTTAACGCGTAATGTCTGGATGATGTTGATGCAATATTTTTTTTTTTAATTCTCAAAAGCGCTCCTTCAGTTTTTTCCTCGAGTAAAGTAAAGGACGCTTCAAAGATGATTTCGTTTAACTTTCTGAATTTTCGAAAAATACATGTTAGAAAGAATGCAGAAAGTATATGTTGTTGCACCACTAGTTCAATGAAATTTATTCTTCAATGACATATTTAATTAAATTATTTAAAATAAAACGGATTCGGTGGTATAATGGTCAGCGTACCGGACTGTTGTACCCGAGTTTGCGGGTTGAAACCCGATCGAAGCCGTGGATTTTTAAGGGCGACGAAATCCTTCGTACGCCTTCCTTCGGAGGGGAAGCAAAGCCGGCTGTCCTCAATAATCCTCAAGCCTAAATGAAGCCTCTGAGCAAAATTGAGATCCGCCAGTTTCGTCGCCCAAAATAATACCTCCTTTCTCCGATAGGTGGTGAAAGGAGCGTAGTGAAATTTGCGTGGTGAGACGGAAGAGCGGGCCTGAGTGGCCCGAGTCTCGCCACGTAAAATAAGGCATTAACAAACTAACTAAATAATATCATGTAAATTTATTCGAAAATAGAAATAGTTTTCGCGCAATTTTGTATGCGATGTAGGCAATTTTTAAACTATTATTTTCTTGATAATGGCTCCAAAGTTTTCTTTAAATTTGTTCCTCGGATAGAACATTACAGGCTTCAGAAATGGCGGTAACCGCAGCGAACTATCTGTATTACTTTCTCGCTATGGAGTAGAGAGAAAGTTATGTAATGCGCAAAAAAAGCGAATTTTCGGCAGAAAATTCTTATTACAGAGACCTGGTAACGAAGAAGTGGATAAATTTAGTTGCTAAATTTAGAAAAAATTCTCTAACATGTGGTGTAGCCAGAATCCATGTTTTGTGCGTCTTTCATACCGACAAATCGAATGCCGGCAAAACGTCCGTCCGCCCGTCCGCTCAACTGTTCAGCCAATTTTCTCCAAAATTCCCCAATCGATCTAACTGATGTCGCCGTGGCTTGAATTTGAAACCGATATTTTCATTTTGGGGTACTTTACATGAAGCCCCTGGGACATTTCCCAAATTTTCAAAAACATAGCTCCATCGTTTTTGATTGAATTTTGTTATTGGATAGTGTGAAGGACATTTAAGAGAATGGTGTAGGTCTCATGATCGTTGTAAACCCTGGTTTTTTGAAAATTGCAAAAGTTCAAACTTTTTTCGGCATCTACCTACAACTAAGGTATTAAATCATTATTCCCCTAATGAAATCTGTTCCTTAAAGATAGATTTTGAAATAAGCTCATGTACAATTTTACGGATATTTGAGTACTTTTTGCGTAATTTTGCTTGAAAATACGGGCGAGAAAGTACGTGCTGTTTTAGCTCCACTAGTTTTTGATATTTGAAAAAAATGAGCGTCGCAAAAGGACGATATTGTTGATAGAGATATTTTCGTGAATTAAGTCCGTTATTTAAAAGTAAACCTTGAAAAACTGTGAATAAAGTTATTTGAATTTTAAAAATTGCAAGTGCAATGTGCAAGTCCAACTTCTTTTTAAAGCATCGAAAAGTCGGTCCGGTGGTCGAGATCGTTAAGGCAGTAGTGTCGTAGTGATCTCAGACCGAAGGGTCGCGGGTCACGCCTCGGGCATGGTTGTATTTGTATTCGTCCTTTCAGCCCTTATCATCACCGTATCGTTTCATCTTCATAGTTACTTTACCGTTAACACTAATAGTGGTCGCTAATGACCTAGATGTTGATGCGACCTTAAATAACCAATTAAAAAAAAGCGTCGAAAAGTTAGTGTTTAGCTGTGGTCCTGGAGGTGAAGGGATAACATGTATCATGTGCTAACACGAATAACTCTTGTGGTCGTAGAAAGAAATTTTGCTGGTAGGAAACACTTTTGCAGGTTCAGGTATTAAAATATATCGTAACCGTTAAAAATATTGTGGGAAAACTTGTTTTTGTAGCACCTCTGGTTGTGGTATCACATACGTCAGAAAACCTTGAGTAACCTCTTTGAATTGATGCTTTGTGCAGTGATCGCGTTTCTACGGATAAAAGATAGTCATACACCATTAGACAAGTGGTCATAAAGTAATGTCTCATTGGTGAACTTAGAAATAAAAGAAATAAATAATAAATGTGAAATATATACTACATTAAGAGTAATGGGGGAAAAACAAAGATTGAATAGAAAATATTGTTCAATGTAATAATAACAATAACAATAATAATATTAATAATAAACGATCATGATGATATTGAAGATAAACCTGTATGCATTGCAGATACAAAAAGAAGCACTAAAGTAATATAAAGATACCATGTAAAAGAAATGTAAGAAATGTCAACACATCAAAAAAACATAAAATGGGGTTTTTATGGTACCATATGTGACAGCTAAGTAATAAACCAACAATGGCATAGTGGCAATACAGTGACAATCGTGTCAGCGGAAGCGCGAACACTGTCAGGGATGTGGCTTCTTAAACTGTGCTACTTTTCATGTGAAGCCAAAAGACAACAAATTCGAATGAAGTACGTAATTCAACTCCACTTAAAGTTATCTAATCCAGTAAAAATAAAATTTTGTGTTACAATTTTTAACAAAATTCAGTAGCTGCTCATCACCAATAGATTTGGTGCAATCGAAGAATTGTCTGGGCATCTCAGCATTTCTGTTGCTACTCCACGGCGTAATATTATCAAGCATTATAAAACGCTCGAAATTTAGTGCAGTTGAATGGTAGTTTAGTGGGGGAAAAATTGAACATTCTGTATGCTTTTGGACGTGCTGAATCGAAATTTCAATCTTCAATTTTGCTAATGTTGTCCGTAGTAATGCAAAAAACTGCGAAATATTAGCTTGATAAGGTTTTCCGCCTATAACTTGACGACTACTCGCTTTTAGAAAAAAGATATTCTTGCAGAACAACACATTGCATTAAATTTTTTACGAGTTACGTCTGTTACATATTTTTCTTCAGACAAACGGTTTAGGCGCTAGAGCACAATAAATTTTGACAATTTCACGATCTGCCAATTTTTTTTGTAATATTTTCGCGTGTAAATAAACAAATACATGTTGAGCTGTTTGGGATTGTTTCGGTCAAAATTTACCATGGTTAAAATACGTACTTAAGAAAATTAACTAGTGATGCTACAACAGCACATTCTTTTTCGTATTATTTGTACGGGCTCCGCAATATTATAATACGCAGGCGCTTTCCTGCTAAACCATGCAATCGATTGGCCGCACTCAGTTTTGCCGAAACTTTCATGGTCACTCCCATTATTTCCAACACGATTTTCGAAAATTCAGAGTTCAACGAAAATCAGACTTACGACATTTTTAAGTTTACAAATAAAAGTATCCAAAGTTTTTATGACAATCATTTATTTCAACAATTGCACAACGTTTCGTAACTCGTTTTGTTACATCATCAGGTGCTGAACTTATTGATTGACATTTTTGATTAACATTGATTGACATTGCTGATATTATTGATTGACATTTTTAAGTGTCCTTTGCTGTATCCGTAGAAAAAAAATAAAAGAAAAAATAGAGCGGTTTTTGAGAAAATAATTGTTTAAAAATTGCCAATATTTGACGAAACATTATGCGAAATCTTTCGTATTTTTGAAAGATTATAAATGTCCTTATCCTATTGTAGACCTTCGCAACACCCTCTGCCGCCAGAGTTGAAAACAAATTCGTTGTAGCATGACGAAGTGATCGATTTGCTTGCGCTATAAGTCGCCCGCTAAATCCGAAGGATTAGCGAGCTTCCCTAGCACTTCGAGTTCGATTCCGAGGCTCGAACGTGCAGTCGATTGCTGTGCACTATGCCGAGTCTAAACTCCCTTATGTTACGAACGATAGTATTGACACTCGCTAAGACAGCAACAACGCGAAGCGTTTACCACTGGCATGGGCGCTCCAAAAAACCACTATTCGTTTTTAAGTATAATGCTTCTCTTTCGCCTTTCAGATCAGCGGCTTGGCCCTTGTGTTACCCTTGAAAACCTTTGCGAACCATGTGAGGAAGATGAGATGCCAGGACCGTCTGGTACCACAAGTCTTCGGTAGCACTAATTAATTTGTATCCAATAAAAAAATTAAATTTTAAAATATTTATATCCAACTTCAAAAAATATTAACTTAATTAAATGTATTTGTACTTTTTAATTACATTAACAAAGTAATTAATTTAATATTATATTAATGAAATGGCTTGTTTTAAAGAAACAAATTGTGGAAATAGATACTACGGAGCTGGTCTTACCTTATCCGCACACTGGCGCTTAAATTCTCTGAATTTTTTAAAAACGTGTTGGAAATAATGGGAGAGACCGAAAGAGCATAACTGAAATATTTTGTTGAAAATTTATTGTGATTTATTTTTGCATAAGAACATCTTTTTATAATTTTTTCAAGTTATAAGCTAAAAACCTTTTTTTAACAAAAAAGCAGTTTTTTGTCGTTTTTTCTCAATGCCCGACTCTTACGAGGTGATTGACTGCAAATTCGGAATCAACACCCTCAAAACGTACACGATGATGTAGAAAAAACTTCTTTATTTTCTCCTGTATTACGCCCTTTTTTCCCAAGTGACTGTATTAATTGTTCCTAAGTATTTACTTCATTTGCACGGCAGAGTAATCTAGATTAAGCAATTTTAAAGACAGCTACTTCCTAATATTAGCTTCATAATTTTCAATATTCTTTGTGTATTGTCTTCGTATAGCCAGAAATTAAACTGAAATTAATACAACTAAATATTACTTTTAATATTCATGTGAGAGCGATAAAAATGTTAACTTACTTATTCGTTTGCCAGCGGTAACAGGCTCTTCTGGTGTAAATGGTGCACTAAGACCAATATCATTTCTTGCAGTAATTCGGAAATGGTATGAAGTATTATGCTTTAATTCCGTAACTTCAACATGCGTAATTTCTCCTGATGTACTTCCAACCTAAATAAAACAATACAATGATATTTAATAAAGTGAATGTGAAGACAAAACCCGATAAAAGTATTGTGAAAATGATAAATCACAAATAATTTTGGGACAAGACACTTTTGCTACAGTGTTAATGAATGGTCTTTGTCACAGAATCTGGGATTAGAGGCGTGACATTTTTGGTATTCATATAGATATAATATTCAATAATAGGAGCTTAGTTGGTGCTTGGGCACAGTCTTTTACGTATGGATTTCTACATCTGACCAACCCAAAACAATATTTTTCCCAATTCAATATTATTTTTATGCCTTCGAATATACGAGAGACTAGGACAAATCCATTGCCTTATTGCACTCCATTGAATAATGATATGCGTAAGCATCATATTAATTAAAATACATTTGCACAATCTTTCCTGTACATACGCGTATTTCCACAATTATTGATTTTTTTACAAAGATTTTAAAATGAAAAGGACTACATAAAGTAACAATAAATCCCCATTTGTATTGTAATATTCACTGTATACCAAGTATAGAAACAATGCTTTATTCTTTCAATAAATCGAAAAATTTCAAACTGTTTAAACATCAACTGACGCAGTAGTTCACCAATTCTCAGGACGATGTCACCACCAAGTAAAAATTAAGGAAGGTCGTTTTGCTCCGGATAATTATTCTGTCCAGGTCTCCTATATACAAAATAATCATATTTTTTTCTAATTCTTATAAGTTTGAGATTGTTTCCAATGAATTTTCTAGAAAGGACTAAGTAAATCAATAACTGAATAGTACGGAGGTTCTCTGTATAATACTAGACTGGACAAAACAGGACGAGATTTAGAGACTGCGGGGCCTCAATCGTAAAATCGTGCCGGGGCCCCTTTCGGAAAAATATTCTCCAGCTTTATTAAAAGCACTAATTATTATGAAATAATTTTTCGTACAAATACATATGAAAAGTAACAAATTAATTATAGATTTAATGTATCATTAGTAGACTAATATAAAACAAGACTTCATTAAAGAGGTTGGAAGAAACAAGTAGTGCATAGGCTCAATAGTAGGTATTCATATTGGCAGCTTTCCGAAAGGAATATTTTCAATTTTGTTAAGGAGAATTTTAAACCTGGGAATTTTATTTTCCATTATCAAACACGGACTCCAAGAGACGTTATTCTACCAATTTTGGGGTTATGACAATTTGGCCTCGAAAATTCAGCTGGTGTGAACCAGACGAAGAATTTACGGACAAATGTGGCTTCAAAACTGCTTAAATATTGTTCTATTATTAGAAAATAACTAAAGGAACAATGTACTCACCCGGTATTTATTTATTGTTAAAAAACAGTAAAACTTGTAACTTATGGGGGAGAAAATTAATCTGCGGAAATTTTCTTCAGCTTCAGAATCTTTAACCATTCTTCTACTATATATCGTTGAATTGTAAATAAAAGTACCGACTAGAATAGTTGACAAACTTGAAAACTAGATATTTTTGCTTCCGAGTAACAGCAACGTGAAATTGAGAGGGGCGCTTGCAAGAAATTGAGTCAGTGTTCACACTCTCAAGGAGGGGAGATACTCTCACTCAGTCGATATGGGAACAAAATTATTACAATATGTCTGAATTTCTTCAGATGGAATTCTATGGAATATTTTGAAGATCCAGCGGGATTGCACAGATTACGTTTGCGGGATTATGGAGCGATCGGAGAAATCGCACTGCAGTGGGCGGCTAGAGCGCTGGGAACTGTTAAGCGCGTACTCATTCGAAGCGATGATTCAGAGTTGTAATTGTCTTATGTAATCAGTGAAGGTTGTTTTATATAAATACAAATACTATAATTCAAGGATACGATACAGAAATAAAAGAACATAATACAGAAATGCTACAATGCAATCTATGCTGAACAGAACGAATTTTAAATTATAGGACAATTAAAATGTAAAATATTGATTTAAATTACTTCAACCAATGATTTAAATAATTTAAAAATCTTTTAACCCCGTATCCATACACAATCAAGAAGTTAATGTTATAAATGAAAGAAAAATGAATTAGAAAATAGGCTAATCATTAGGTTTATCATTCTTTCCATTTGAATGGTGCTTTGCATATGTAGATGAAAAATCCCTACCTTTTTCCATGCCTTCTTTCCAACTTCTTTCCTTTCAACAATATACTCCAGTATCGGCGCTCCGCCGTCAGACTCAGGAGGTTGCCATGCGACAGTAAATGCTGTTTCTCTCATTCCTGAAATGTCTAAAGGACCTCGCGGAGGCGAAGGTTTGTCTGCAAAAGAGTAAGATAAATAAATATTTTAAATGGAAAACTATTTACGAATATCATATTTATCATCAAAGTTTATGTCCATCACAATTAAATATCTATTTATAATAATATTTTCTGATAATCTAAGCAAATAAAAAGGGAATTATCCACGTGAAAAAGCCTCGACTACTTTCGCGATTATCACAAAAAAATTAAACAATTCTTCGTAAACAATGATATTTAAAAAATATACAAGCATACATGTTCATCATGCATATCATGCTGCATTTTTAGTGAGAGTCGTAAGTCTGGACACTCGGTATGTAGTATAATATTTTGTCCTAACTAACTATGAACATGTCTGTTCTTATCTTTTAACCTAACTAATGGAGATACAATTATTGATTTCATGAATTTTGCAAAACTAGTTTATATAATGTTTTATATTTTCCTGGTTTCTAATCTACTAATGGTACCAAAAATTATTTCGTTTCGAATTCCTTCAAAAATGAGATAAATAAATAGCAACTAGAGTCAGATGCAGCAGAAAAGCATCCGTGTAGGTACATGAAAAATATTCAAATAATGCATCATAATGTGCAATCTCTTTCAAATAAAATTGAGTTTATCGAGGCAGCATTAGAGTGTGATCTCAGTCAAATAGATGTTCTTTGCTTTACAGAACATTGGTTATCTCATAATGATCTAAACACACTCCAAATTCCTAGTTTTTACCTTGCAGGATCTTATTGTAGAGCCAGGGAATCAAATAAAGGCCCTGCTTACGGAGGTTCGTGTATTTATGTAAGAAATAATATTGATTCTACCTTCTTGTCAGAATTCAATTTATATGCAGTTGAAAAATTTTTGAAATAACAGTTGTACATCTTACTACGCTCAAAATTATTTTACTTTGCATCTACAGACCTCCAACAAAGCAAGCTTTAGATTATTTCAATTTCGTAGAAAATCTAGAGATAACTCTGAACAAAATTAGTAATCTCTCTTTTAAATCCATTGTTGTATGTGGAGATTTCAATATTGATTTTCTGAGCGAATCCCACGAAAAAGAGCAGTTTCTCAATTTAATTCATTCTTTTAATTTAGATATTACAGTGAACGTACCTACACGGAATACTCTTAAATCACAAACAGCAATAGATCAAATTATAATTAACAAAACCACAACTATATATGAAATAATAACGAATAATCTAGGTTACAGTGACCACGATGCACAAATTCTTACAATTACTAATAACATGAATACTGACACAATAAATAAAACACGCATGTGCAGAGCATTTACTACAGTTAACATAAAGTTATTTACGGACTACTTGCTGAAAGAATCATGGGAGGCAGTTTATAACGCTATTGACACAAATGAAAAATATAATTTATTTTTCTCAAAGCTTTCATTTCTCTTTAACGCATGCTTTCCTATTAAAAAGAGAAAATTAAACATTTCACGAAAAAGTAATACTTGGATCACAAAAGGAATTAGAACATCGTGTAAAAATAAACGTACTCTCTACTTTATTTCTAAACGTCATGACGTATCTCAAGATTTCCTTATCTACTTTAAAAAATACAAAACATTGTTACGAAAAGTCATAAGGCAGGCTAAAATCATGAAAAACGATCAGGATATTTTGAACTCAAATAATAAAACAAAAGCAATGTGGAATATAATAAACAATACTACCAAATCAACTAGAAAAACCGTAGAGAATGTTGTTTTAAAATATAACGATATAAATGTGAACGATCCGGCAACAGTGGCTAATCTCTTTAACCAATACTTTTCGAGAATTGCTGCCGATCTCACTAAGGGTCTTCAGCCACAAAATTCAAAAACAGACAGTTCACCCAAAATTTTAGACACAATGTTCGTTTCCGAAACTTCTTCCTATGAAATTCTCAAAATAATCGGTAAACTAAAAAATAAATATTCGTCCGGTTTAGATGAATTCCCAGATTCTTTGTTAAAGACTTGTGCGTATGCCATTATACACCGTTAACTCACATATTTAATGCATCTTTATGCACTGGAACGTTTCCAGATATTTTCAAAACAGCTAAAATTAAGCCGCTCTTCAAAAAAGGCAACAAAAATGAAATTCAAAATTATCGGCCCATTTCTCTTCTATCAGTTTTTTCAAAAATATTAGAGAGACTTTTTTACGTACGAATGGAAACCTTTCTCACTAAACACGACGCGCTTTCAGATTGCCAACATGGATTTAGAAAATCAAAATCAACGGAAACAGCTATATTTTCTTTTCTTAAAGATGTCGCCTCATCATTGGATCAAAACGAGGCACCTATTGGATTATTTTTAGATCTCTCAAAAGCTTTGACGTCATTGATCATGACATTTTACTTTCCAAAATTACCTTCATATGGAATCCGTGGTATTGCTCTAGATTGGTTATGTTCGTACCTTAAACAACGATCTCAGAGAGTTGAAATACCTTACTGGAATGATGGAACATTACGTACGCACCTTTCCGACTCTTTGCCCATTGCATGTGGAGTTCCTCAAGGATCGATTTTAGGCCCTATTCTGTTCCTACTTTACGTAAACGATATGCCCTCGACGATTCGAAACGGAAGAACAGTTCTCTTTGCGGATGATACGAACATCCTTTGCAATAAAGAAACCGTAAATAGTACAATATCAGATGTTTCAAATTGGTTTCGAAATAACAAATTAATAGTAAACGAAAAGAAAACGGTTTTAATGCAGTTTTCCATATCAAATAAACAATTCTGTGCTCCATTGAAAATGAACGGTGTACCATTGACTGATGTTAAGGCAACAAAATTTTTAGGGCTCTCAATTCAGTCAAACCTTAAATGGAACGTCCATTTAAATGAATTGAACACAAAATTAAGTTCATTATGCTACGCGTTCAGAATTCTTGCAAATTCAGTCAGCCTTCATACTGCTCGTTGTGTATACTTCGCGAATGTTCATTCCCGCCTGAGATATGGCATAATATTCTGGGGAAATACATCTTATAGCTCCCAGACTTTTAGATTACAAAAACGAATTGTACGAATAATAACCAAATCCCACCCACGTGATTCATGTAAGCCTCTCTTCATTAATCTAGGAATTCTACCATTACCGTGTCTTTTTATTTACGAATCAGTGGTTTTTGTAAAAAATGACTTGCTCAAGGGCGGGAATATTTTTCAGAAAATGCCGAAGTCTATTACTATAACACTCGACGTAGAAATCATATTCATCAGGTGACAGTATCAACAGCTCATTACAAAAAATTCACATACAATACATGTACATTATTTTACAACACTTTGCCAGATGACATTAAACGATTAAATTCAATAGAAAAGTTTAAATCACAAGTGAAATCGTTTCTGCTGCATAACTGTTTCTATACAATTAGAGACTATACTGAGCATCAAGAAAAGTAACATTAATTTTAACAATGATACATAATGCATTATTTACCATTTGGACTGTATAAATAAGTATAAACAACCTGTAACAACTATTGTACTACAGCTTCCGGGTCAATGACCCCCATCTCGATCAGGTTTTCGTCCAGTTTCCCTGATCCATTGAGCAAATGCTGAGATGGCCCCTTGTTTTGCTTCTGGACATAAATGTAACTTCATTTTCTGTGCACGTCTTCTAGAATTCAGTGGGAAATACAATTATTCAAATTATCGTTTCCATGTTGTCGCGGCAGGAAGTAATAAGAGCCAAAATTTATTGCTTATTTATCTTTGAAAATAGATTTTATTACATGGGAGTTTTTTTTGTTGTTTTTTCTCCCTTGCAAAATTCAAAATTTATTGCTTATTTACCCTTGAAAATAGATTTTTTACATGGGAGTTTTTTTGTTTGTTTTTTCTCCCTTTCAAAATTCAAAATTTATGGCTTGTTTATCCTTGAAAATAGATTTTATTACATGGGAGTTGTTTTTTTTCTCCCTTTCAAAAATTCAAAATTTAAGTAGTATATGACTTAGTGTAGGGATCACAGAATTTTGAAAATGTGCACACAATTCACTTTTCCCATAGCACGTCATACGCAGTTTTTAACTGTTTTTTTGACGTAAAATAAATAAATAAATAAAAATAGAATTATTCTTTCCCGAATTCCTCTTGGAGATGTATTTCGTATGTGCGCTCGGTTTTCTTTGTGTGCCTGAACGACAAGGCTGCATCGCCGCTCAAGGGACTGTTCAAATACTCTCCAGAACAGCTGGTGAAGTTGAACGAGTGATGAGGTCAAAGGACGCGTCCGCGCGCTGACACGGCGGAGGGGCAGCAAAGCCCACGGAGGCTCGCGAGCGCCATTTTCTATTTTCCTCACGAAGTGAAGAACTCTCAATCGTCCATTTCAAATTGCTAATGATTACAATAAAGTACGTATTACGGTGCAACTGATGCACGTATTCCTGATGATTTCGAGGTTTGTTGTGTTCGATTGCTAAAAGTTCAAACGCATTTGAAGATTGACGTAGGTCAAAATGATGAAAATAAATGCAGTGCGCCAGGAAAGTCTCTACGCTGTGGCACCTCGCTGTGTGCAACAGACATTATATTGTAGTGCGAGCTGCGACTTGAAAACATAGATTGTGTACATACCACAATCATAACAGATGTGGTAGTGTAGATAGATGTGTAGATAACAACACTAGAAGTGTTGTCACCTTCACTTGTTACCCAGTGATCTGGTTGCTACCAATATAAATGCAGTTTTTAATAGGAGGCCCTGTTTCGTTTCACTGCGGAAAGACTTTCCTGGTGCACTGTAGTTTTCTACGCATTTGAATTTAAACAACATTTTGGAAAAATGTTGATGAAAATCGAAGATGAAGTGTACGGGTTCATAAATAAAATCAGCGCGAATTCAACGGAGCATCCTGACATCCTGAAGCCAAAAGCACGGTCTACTGTGTTAAGTGTTCAGTGTTCAGTGTTAGCGAATTCTCATGCAAGTCATTTGATACTACACCCTACCGTCTTCCTAAAAGCACTCGTCTCCATAGTTTCAACTTAGGTTCAGAAATCTTTCAAAAATAGCAATGATTTAGTAATGCAGAAACATGTATTGAAACTCTACAATAAGAAATTTCTATGAAGAATTTGGAAGGAATGGGAGAAATTAAAAACTAATTAGTTTAACCTAAAACTGATTATTGTAGCTCATTAAACGTAACTAAATAGAATACGTTTGGCATATTATAGAGCTATCAAAGACAACGGTAAATACCGACTACTTTACACTCATTCTTTACAATTAGTAACTTACCAAATTTACTTCTAATAGTAACAGTATCACTTTCAAGTGCTTCAGAAGATCCAACAGGATTCTCTGCAATTACCCGGAACATGTATTCTGCATCTTCTTTGAGCTGCTGTACACAATATGATGATACATCTTTCTCCACGTCAGCTACCTGTGTAAGAATTTCCCAATTATTACAATTAATAATAATAATAATAATAATAATAATAATAATAATAATAATAATAATAATAATAATAATAATAATACATACATACATACATACATACATACATACATACATACATAAAAATGAAAATTATAATGATAAAATACTAAAAATATTTTCATTACTTACTTTCATCCATATCATCTTTTCTATATCACATTTTTCAACTGAATATTTTGAAAGTTCTAAACCTCCATCATCAGCTGGTGGTTTCCACTCAATCACAACTGATTCTCTTCGAATATCCTTGACTACCATCGGACCCTCTGGTTTGCTAGGTTTGTCTATAAGATTACAAAAGGGTGTATTAAATTACATGTTACAGAAGATTATAGGAAGCTCTAATTAAATAGATTTTTCTTGGTGCTATATAATGCATATAAACTGCACAAACTATATTCAAAATTATTCCTTTGTTTCACTGTATAGCACTTATACTATATGAGCCAATTTCTATGTTTTGAAACTACTGACTTGTCAAGAAATCAAAATGGGTTAGAATAAGGATCAATATGTAAGAAAAAGTTCATATCTCCAACTTTTTAAATAATCTTGTTTTGAAATACCTTAAATTATTGTCTAATTTCAGCAAGTATTCAACATAATGAATTTTTATGAACAAGCTTCAAAAATCAACAAGGAAAAATATTCAAATATTGAATCTTTGTGTGTGACATTACTTTGAAGATCATGGAATGATGCTTAATCATGAGTTACTTGAATCTATAAATATCTTAAAATTTGACTTCAGATTGCATTGTACCATATTTCAAGAGCATAGTGGAGAGAAATATTTTGATGTGCTTATTTAGGTACTGAGATAATTGTACTGGTAAGGGAAATCTACACACTAATACTTTTCTGGTTGTAGCTCACTTTAGAAATGTCTATGAGAAATGACTTGATTTTTCACAAATCAATAGTAAAATTAAGAAAAGTGTCAGGCAGACACTAATTATTTTCTATTTTTTATTATTATGAATATATATAAAATGCTCCAACAATGTGAATTTAATTCTGGAAGAGTGCATTTGTATTAAATTAATATTAATAAAGTACTACATGTAGAATATTGTTTCTAAACAAATGGCTGAGTGATCCTATTGATCAGAATGTTTATTGAATAACAATGAATCTGTTTCAAGCTAAAGATAATAAATTTTTTGAGTGGAAACTCATCTGATTCCCAACTGAATTTACACAGCGACAAAAATGACCTGCATTGACCATTTCACATGTAGGAAGAGATAAAGATACACAAGATTTCTGTAAAGTTGCCCTAGTGTACAGGTGTCGAGTTAAGACCAAGGAATAATGAATCCTCTCTTATTTATTTCGCAAATTGTGGTAAGTGCCACCATTTTCAAACTTGCTAGAGAAAAATAAATGTATTCTGTGAATGGTCAGAACGTATTCTATCAAGACCCCAAACTTTGAGATCTAGAAAATTCAGTGATATTGTCAATTCTTGTTTCAGCATTAAATCATGAAGGCAATGTTTCTGTGGTAGGCAGGAAAAAAAGCGAGAAGACATTTGGAGTCTATTTTACAGAAAGATGTGAAGTTTCATATCTTGTCCAAGATCACAGATGAATGAATGAATATTACATATAAATTATATATTAATTTACAAATATTTGACTTTCTGTATATAAACTGTTACCACCAGGAAAATATATGACTAATATCTCCACAATAATGTATACAATATCATTTCTTCAGATTTTTTTTCCTTAACTCCCTTTTTCAGTCCACCATATATTTGTCTTGTTACATATTCTTTCAAAATTTTGGGGATATCTTCAGCAAACATTCAACAAAATTTTGCCATGTGCTAATTGCACTAGCTCACTGAAACATCAATCCTAAATGTTTCATCAACTTTTTTTTTTCGGAAAGTAAGATGAAAATTAATGGGGCAATAGGCCTTTGCTCAGAGAAAAAGGTTTGCCATAAGAACTCAAATGTTTGTATAACATCAATAAAAAATAGTAATAATAATAATAATAATAATAATAATAATAATAATAATAATAATAATAATAATAATAATAATAATAATAATAATAATAATACTGAGAAGATTCAGACAACAGAGCATTAAACTTTCTATACTTTTTTTTTCTCTTTTTAATGCTTAAAATTGGTAATTGAGAAGATTAATAATATAGAAGTAAGATATAGAATGGAGAAGGCATACATTAGCATTGGAATGAAAACAATTTCAATAGATCCTCAATTAATCAAACTGCACAAAACATGAGGATTTAAGAAAATTAAAACAGATATAGAGAAAGTGGCATGAAGACAAAATAAGTGAAATATTAAAAAGGTGAAAAGTAGATAATAGTTGGTAATGTAGTAATTAAAACAAGCGTTGTGAAAGTGCAAGAAGCAACATCTTAATTAGAATACAATAAAGAACAACGCCTAGGAGTCAAGGAAAAAAATGTATTACAAATCACGTTTCCTATTACACACTTTTTGGATATATCAGGCCTATAGTCTTAAACATTTCTTATTTGCGCAGACTTTAAGACTATAATTTCTGAATAGATCTATAGGCTACAAAAAGTGTGCAGTTTTTGTTTCACATACAACAAAACAAATGATAAAAACATTCAAAAACTTTAGGCACATTTCACACACATTTAAACACTTACTTTTATTCAAATATGTGCACATAATGACAAATGAAAGAATATGTGAGAAAATCACTACCAAGAGGAAAGCTTGATATTTTGAACAAGTGAAATTCAAATGTTTAATAATCTGTAAGAAGCTATTGAAACCAATGGAATAGTTAGATGGGTTGGGGGAGGGGCGAGGGAGGGCAGGGGCAAACGCCCTGGGTGGCACCATTGTTAGGATGATACTGAAAAAAGTGGATAAGGTCACTGCTCATGGGGTACCCATGAGCCCAGGTTCAATTCCCAAAGTGGACAAATATTTTTGTAGGTTGGAAACACTTTTGAGGATTCAACTTGCCTTATAATATTATTTAACCGCTGCAAATAATAAGGCAAAGTATGTGAAGTAGCAAAATTAGTTATAATTATTTATTATTGAATCAATTTTTTATTTCATATAAAATTTGAACACATTTAGTAGGCTCATTGATTTTGAAATTTAGAAAAGTGGGGTTGCCAGCTTGACAAAGGTCTTGGTCATGCACTTGGTTCGTTGTTCACCAATTGTTCACTGTCTGTAATTTTGGATAAAGTGGAGAATGGCTTCTGTGCAGAATAGTTTTCTATTGTTTGATATTCCATACTTTTTGCGAGTTGCGCCAGTCTTCTCTAGCTCTGGTGCGGACTATAACAATTCTCTCACAACATGTATTTATAACGTGCCCACCAGTCTTAGCTGAGATGATCCAATGACAAGGAACGAATAAGATGGTTAAATCTCCCGCATTAAACTTATTTCTCTTTTTTGGCCTACTACGTACTTACGAAGTGAAGAGAAAGTACTGCAATGCTCTAGCTGAAAGTGGCGATTTTTCGTTACAAAAACTTGTATTGTGGGGCCCTGACACAGAAAAATGGATAAATCATATCTAGCTTGGCTGAGCGGGAGACGCCATCATGCTGTGACCTTCCTCACGGTGAAACGCATAAATGGATGAAATGGATAAATCTTATTTTTATGTAACAAATTACTTCCTCCTTGGGGTCTCATGTCGCCCAGGATCTCGGTGGTGTAGGCAAAGCTACTAAACCTACACCAGTAAGTGCCTGTAATTGGATCGCAACCGTATGGCCGTAATAGCCGCCTATAATGGGTTTGCCGTTGCGTGGCCGACAAGTCCACACTCTCACCTTCTCGCGGTGGCCCCCGGTAATGCATCTCGGGGCAACTTGAGGTGCAACCAAGAGGGATGGGCGAAAGGCGAGTCTCCTGCGCCTTGAGACGGGAGCATGTAGCTAAGGGAAGGGAATCCCAGACAGAAAAACCATCTCGGGGACCCCACGTCACGGGGGAAGGGGGTTGGGGGTCTGCAGCCCACGACCCCGTCGTGCTCCTCGGAGCGACTGGCAGCGGACACTTTGGACGAAGCCTCGGACGCGGGAGCGCATGGTGGCGCGCCCCGTGAACAACAGGCCACCGTCTATGACGACCCTAGCTTGCAACGGTTCACGATTAGGATTCCCTTCGAGGCGAGTCGCAGCGCACATTGTGCCCAGAAAGGGGATGGTTGCTGTATGGCCACTGATCTGAATAACATGGTCCGGCATCACGATACTATCCATAGTAATGTCCCCCTAATCTTTTCATGCTGCAAGCATTACAAAAGTAAGTTCTCCGCTTTGAGTCATTTCCCTAAATGTCCAGGTCCGACCGCATCTAAAGGAGATGTTATATGTGAGTTATGTTCCGCCAACTTCGCAACTAAATCAGGGCTCTCACAACATTTGCGCCATGCTCATCCAGACGCAGCTAGTAAAGCTCGAGCTGCCAAGGCGCAACGTAGTGGTAGGACTGCTGTGCCTAGAGCATGGAAAGTCTTCCCTTCGGAGGGTATTATGAAAAGGTCTGCATTGGAGAAAGACCAACCAGAGGCGTCGAACGCTAATTTGGCTGCTCTGCTGGGTAAAACCGCCCAACAGGTGGGTGAGAAAAGAAGAGAGACTACATATCGAAGGTATTTAGCCGCCATTGGAGCTGGAGTTACTGTGACTGCAGAATCATTATTGTTGACGGTCGGAGGTCCGATGATTCAGTTAGATCTTCTACTAGTGCTGTTGTTATCGCACCGCCTCCCAGGTTTATTAGCCCTCCGAAGACTCCAATGAGCCAAATCCCTATGCTGATTTCTTCTCCCCTGTATCGAAGGTCTAACCTCACGACAGAAAGAAAGTCGGTGATCCCCTGTTCTGCCACTCTTCCAAAGGGGACCGAAGCGTCTTTACAGGTAGAGATAAGCAAAGATAAGCAATTCCTGGGTATCTGACGAAACCATACACTCATATCACATGCCTGCACAGTTTTCTTTCAATTTCTGCGCGCATTAGAAATTAGCAATTTATAATTATTTTTGAGCATTTAATATCCATAATCATTTTAAAACAATATTACTTATGAAACAGTCGAGAAATAGTCGTAAAATAATGAGAAGATCGCAAAGGAATCGCTAATATTAGCGCAGAGAATTGAAAGCTCGCCTCCAGCTCTCGGTGACTCGCCTTAACCGTCAGTAGCGGTTCCTGCCGTTTTGCACGGCGATTAGCGCTCCTACTCATCTCTGCGTTTGGACCATCTCAGCTGTACGGTGGTTTCCGACCATGCTTGCCTAAACGTGCCGTTTGAATTCTCAGTATGAATTTGGGTGCTTTTACTGAATTTAAGTGTGTTATCAGAATTCTAATAATTACCATGCATTATGGAGAAGGCGCAGAAAGGCCAACCCAGCCTCCCCCCCCTACTTTTGTAATTCTTGCTGCATTTGGAGCATGAAAAGATTTGGGGGATATCTATATATATATACAGACATATATGACATACAGATATATATGTCTCAGTCACCTCAGAAAGATAAGCTCGGATATTCCATTATTCCAAGATATGGATCTTGCGATAACTGCGCGAAAATACCTCGACACTGAATAAACGTTAATCTTCGACTTCTTGGGGGCTGACATTTCCTGAAATTATTATTGAAACATTTTCAGACATTTGAAAATTATTTAGTGCTGATATTAACATCCCCAAGAAGTCCCGTTGATCCTCCGTCAACATTGTCAGAGATTCTTCTTTATTGAACCCGAGTTCTTTTCTTATGAGCATGAATAAAACGATAATGCTTTCTTTTTCCACCAACTACGAGTAATATAACCTCATCTTCACACTGCGAAACCTGAAGGCATGCGACCACCAGAAGGTTGCTAAAAGTAAAAGGGATACTTCACGCGATGACCAAGGGACTACGACGTGGGTCCAGAATTCCAAATGCCGGTTACAAATTAAAATAAAGATCCTTAAGAGTACCTAACACTGATGCATTTCTAATCAGCGTAAAAACGTACCTTCTCAAGTACTATGTCAAGAGTATTGTTGTATTGCAACCTGATATCTCCCGGAAGATTATAACAATAGAAGAGAGGGAAATTCCAATCTGCGATTTCGCAAATTTTCGAAAATTACATGAAACTGCTCATATTTTCATACCAGTGGGGCTGCCAAAACACATACTTTCTCGCATTGGTTGTAAATGCTCCGCAATATTATACTACTACATAAACCAGCAAAATGTTTTTCCACTTCGAGACCCGATCTCAGATCTTCATTGTTTGTCAGCACGCTTACCACTTCTCCAAACAAGAGCTGCATGGTCGGCCTCATAAGTCGGTCCCATGGGTAGTGCATGTATTGTATTTAAATTGCATGTTCATAGATTGATTAGTTTATTTAAATCGGTTCATATAGATGCACAGAAAAACAACAATTGACTTGATGTGACATACAGAACGAACAAGAGAGTTGAAAGCTTGTTTAAAAGTTCAAAATACGAAATTCACATACACACACTTTCAGTTTATTTAGTACCTTAATTGATTGTATATGTGTCTAGAATTGCTTCAAATGATTTTCAATAAAGTTTCTGAAATTCTCAATACCCTCTCTTTTCTTCGCAACACGGAATTGTGACAAATAATTATCCCTAAACGAGATTTGAACCAGCACTTTTTTTTCCGAACCGCTGGAACAATAGCCGCCATTTAACCACCTCGACCACGAGGATTGACAACTCACATAGCAAGCAACATTATATAACGTAAAGTTAGCAATGTTTGAGAAAGTATTATGCCGTTTAACACAAATAGTTTATCTTGATTAATTGTTTTTTGTGATTAGAATAGCTTCAAATGGCTTTCAACAACGATTCTGAAATTCTCAATTATTTTCTGAGCAACAGTGAACTGTGAGAAATAAAAATTCTCAAACAAAGGCTCGAACCAGTGAACTTTGCTACCAAAGAGATGAACCCACACACGCCAATTAACCAACTCGGTCATTTTGAGGGAACATGGAATATGAAATTCTATAATTGTTAATAGTTTAACAGGATTTATCCAAGCGAATGGTGGTTTCTTTTCTAGCATTTGGCAGCCAAAAAAATTAGGAAAATGTGAAAAATGTTCTTTGGGCAGCAAAAGATGGCAGATGGGAAAGGAATAAGGCATAACCCAAAAGCTAGTCGAGACAAAGAAGTTCAGAAAACTAACAAGTTCGGGAGAATCTGTGCCATTCTATAGCACCAATAGTCTTTTTTAAATTAAGCAACAAGATTTATCCACATTTTCTTTACCAGAGCCCAGCTAAAAAAGTTTTTCTTGCGAAAATTCGCCGTTTTCCGGCGCACGATTACATACCTTTCACTTCTTACGAAGAATTCGTAAGGCGAGAAAGTAAATAATAATAATAATAATAGTAATAATAATAATAATAATAATAATAATAATAATAATAATAATAATAATCAGAAGAACTTCGGAACTGTTAGGGATATCTTAAGTTGGTCCCATGGGTACTGGTTTAATTGAAGTTTAAATATCATGTTGATATAATCATTAGTTTTATTAAATCGGTTCAAAAAGGTCGTCAGAAAGACAGCAATTGATTTGATGTGACATACCTTTTACAAATCGAACAGGAGAGTTGAAAACTTGTTTAAAAGTTCAAAATACGAAAATCACATAGACACTCCCAGTATATTTACCTTCATTAATGGTATTTGTGATTAGAATTCCTTCAAAAATGTAGAAAAGAAATTTGGAGCCGTTTTTAAGAAAATTATTTTTTTTATAAATTGCAATAACTTCTACATAAATTATCCCAAAACTACTCGTTTTTTTTTTCAAAAAATTCTACATGAGCGTGGCCGACAAGGCTTAAAAATTTTTTTTTTAGAACATTTCATTTAAGACAAAAATCTCTATCTTTAATATTGCACTTTTGCAATGTTCATTTTTTCAATTTTCGAAAATACAAAGCGTCTGCTGTATTGACTGATTTGATTGTTGCAAATGGAACCAGCACCAACTTTCATACCATTCTTTGATACATGCGAGGAGAAACTAAAGAAAATTGTTTAAAAATTGCCTATATGTCAGGCAAAATTAGTTCATCTGTAGCTTAAGATACTGATTTCTCAATATGTTTAAAAAAAAATTTTTTTTCTTTTCCGCAATTGTATGAAATGAGTCATTGAATTTCATCAAGGCACCAAGGAGGCCAGGTCTGTCAGTAAAAGAGATCATTTTCAGTCTAACTAAAGCATATGGCAACAAACAATTCCCCTGACCTTGGTCAGATTTGAATCCATCCATTCAAATCATTGCTGGCTGTCTTACCCACTTTGGTATCAGTAATATTACAATATCTCAAAATTCCAGATTTTTTCAGACATATGGAGCTGCAAATTGAAAATGATAGTTTATAGAGATTCTTCTTATAATTTACTCAATTAAACACCTCCAGAAAATCTAATCAATAGATCTTCTCTTTTTCACCAAAAATCAGTCTACAGATTCTAAACTAAGAATAAATACCAATCCTTTCCCCCTGAAGGGAAGAGACATTTTACACTTCATCTTGCATTAGAATATTTACAACTGTGCAAATTGTGTTGTGTTTGTTGTGCGAGCAAAGATTTTTGCAAATATTTTACACACAAAAGTATTTGACAACACAATATACGTTATATATGATGCATTCTATTTTTATTTTGGACTAAGCTACTAAACTTGTTTCCTATATGTGAAAACTTGCAGTAAAAATCTAACAAACACTAAACAGATCATGCTGAATATGCTCAACCAGAAATATTTTTTGTATCAGAAAAAGAGTTCCTTGTGTAACACATTTTTTACAATTTGTACATGTGTTTCCATGATGTAGGTAGTCATTCAAAAGCAAATGTCCCAACAAATTAAGAGAATTAGAAAAGCTTATTTTTAATTATACATTAATAATTTTGATTTTATTTGATTCATATTTAATTTTATTTAGTCATACTCAAACTATTCTACTAGGTATAGGAAAATCAAGGTATATTTCAAATTAAAAAATGTGGGATACTTATATATTTGCTGATCAACCATTTTCTGTCAGTTTGAATTAGACGGTGAGATTGTTTAATAAACAATTAGTACACTATTAATATTTAAATATGGGAAGCACTCCATTAGCACAGTTTTTAAAAATAAATACAATCATTAAAGTGCCTGAGAAAATAAATAATTATATCTATTTTCTCAATGCCACTTTAGTCATTTGGCAATTTGGAAAGGCTATTGCTCTCTGATGCCAGTACCATAAATACAAGACATCAATTTTTAATTTTCTGAAATTTGGACACACTCCACTACAATAACTTTTGACCACTGATATAAAGAAAAAAGTATTTTAAAACTGCCTTCTTATGCCCATTTTTTATATACATATTTTTTTTGTTTTTCTGCTTTAATATTTGACACCAAGGATGGGGAAATGAAGTGGGAGAAACTGAATTCAGGGTTGTTTATCAAAATATTACTTTGAAGCAAGTAACATTGACAGTTAACATCTGACAATAATTATGTTATATTATTTCGTGCAATTGTGTGAATGTGTCATAGGTTTCCTGCACGTGTGCTTTGGAAGTTTTCGATAAATCCCCGACTAGCAAAGCGAGGAGGTGATTTATCTGAGAATTTCCAAAACACGAGCGGTATTTAATAGGACTATTCCACGAATGAAATTATGTCCCACAGAGTTCCAAAATGCGCCAAATATTGAAAATATGTTAAAATTAAAGAGGTTATGTTTTAGTACATATGCGGTTTATTGGACATCGACATAACGATCGATGGATACCGCCTTCTAAGATAGATGAGTCACAGTTTATGATTGGTCAATAGGGAGAAGTGGTAAGAAAAATAGGATAGGAAAAGCGATAAACTCTTTGAGATACACCGCTCTAATTGGGGCATTTTGTATGTATCTATTAAACACTATTGGTTTTAATTTCACCAGTGGAATAGTCGATATAAATGTTACAAAACTCAGGCTGCCACCGGTTGCAAAATTTTCCCAATTGTATAATAAAACCAACAATTATCATATATACAATAATTGAAGAGCTTGCCAGAAAAAATGTTACATAATCTATGGGACTAATTTTACAGGAGATAACAAATAAATTGTTTTCAATTTTCTTTACACATTCTGGATGATCTAATAAAAATAAGTTTATTCAGTTTAACTAAAAGATTTGAATATACAGAAACACAATATTGTATGCAGAAATGATACACAATATTTAAGCACTTCTAGTTATATTTGTCAAGGAAGCAAAAATATAGCTTATCCTGTTAGCCCAAAGTAAAAGAATGAAACACGTCTCATCAATGGTCATAATGACACATGCCTATTTTGTAAAAAAAAAGTAAATAATAGCATGAAACAAAACGCCTCCCTGTAATTTAAAATGAGTAAGCATTATCATTAACAAGAACGATATGTTTTTGTACTTTTACTTGTTGGTGAACTTTCCAGTGTTCTCCCCACCGGCTAGCGGTAACAATTCGAGACCGGAAAAATATATAGTATGAAATATCAAAATATGTAATGAAAACAGTAAGAATGTGTAATAAATATGTAAAATCAGAAATAATATGTAATATTAACCTAATTCGAAATTACATTTATCAAAAATGTCCGAAACAAATTCTAAAAATAATTCAAACGTTTTAAAAATAATTTGGAGAGCACAAGTTGATCCACGTTTTGAACTTTACATTCCCGTCAGTAATAAAAGCTTTATCTATCGCTATCCCGGACCATAGTTTAGCAGCCAAAGACTAGAAGCCTTCTACTAGCAATAGAAGCCTTCGTACAAACTAGCAAACCTACACTAGCAAACAATCACTGCAGCGTGAAGCAACCTCATCAAATTGTTACACGTCGGCGATCGCCAAAGTTTTTCGTAAATTAAGGTTAAAGGTCACGAAACGCGACGTCCATAATACTTTTCACACATAAAGGTGAAAATGATCTCAGTCGCGCGCTTCCCATCACTGAGCTAATTGAAGCAGGCGCGCCGGACTGTAACAATATCCGACCGCGTCTTAATGTTGTGCACCTCGAGTCAACAGCTCTTAGTATTTACGTAGGAAGAAAATCTGATTATTTTAAAAATACGTTTTTCATAAAAAAAGTAATAAAACTGAAGACAATTGATAGATTAACAATATTTTGTGTAAATAGCAAAATATGTAAAATATGTAATATAGTACTAAATATGTAAAAATATGTAACGAAAAAAATTGATATTATTTTGGATGGCGACGGTTCGCCAAGATTTCAATTTTGAGAACGGTAAGTATAAAGGCAAAAAATATGTAATTACATAAAAATCCGGTCTCTTGTCTTAATGTATCCACTATACTTGGGTTTTCGTTACGAAGCGCGTGAGCGTTGTCTTCAGAATGGAATATGGCATGGCTTTTCTCATTTTTCTCGGTCGTGCCATTAGATGTCACTTGATCTACAGCACTACTTGATATGGTCGCGATTATGCGACATCTGGCGGCACGGCCGAGAAAGACGCAAAAGCCGTGCCATATTCCATGGTGAAAACAAGCCTCTCATGCGCCTCGTTATGAAAACCCAAGTATAGATTCTCCCATTCCTATACCTGATGTGGGCCGCGGGTTTTGTACAAACGGTTTGCGATATTGAAATATAGATTTCGTTCCACAATGCAGAATCATGGGGTAAATAATATTCTGTATAGACATTGTTTGTAATATTTTTAGTTTTTGAGAAATTTAATAATCTTTTATTAAAAATTTGCTTAAAATATACCTATATTTCTCCCAAAATTACGCGAATTCTACCAATATTTTTGAAAAACCGTAAATGAACTTATTTCAAGATGTCTGAGAGGAACCGATTTTATTGAGAAAAATCTCTATCTTCAATATTGTAGTTGTAGGAAGGTGCCGAAAAACATTTATCTTTTGGAATGTTCGAATATTCAGGGATTTCAACGAAAATGACACCTGTACAATTTTTTGCAACGTCCTTTACGCTATCCGTGAACAAAGTATAATAAAAGAATGAAACCATTTTCGAGAAATTTTTGAAAATGTTCAAGCGTTATGTACAGTGTCCCCAAAAAATCAAAATAATTGTTTCAAATTCGCAGGGCAACTATTTCTGCCAGATTGATAGGAAAATAATCAATGCTTGAGATAATCGACTGAACCGTTTAAGCGTTAGCATTGTGCAGAAACGGACGGACAGAAGTTTTGCCATCCATCGATTTTTCGGCATCAAGGAACCACAAAATATGAATTCAGACTATAGAACATGTTGAAGAAAGTAATTTATGCAATAGGTGCAAAATGTATCCGCTTTTTCGATACCACGGCCCAAAATACGGGTATTTCTCTACAAAAATCGTCAATTTCTGCCGCGTTCATAGTAATACGATGAAGTAAAAATCTGTACAATATTGTAATTGTGCAAATTTTTTTTAATTTTCGAAAATAGAGTTCGCCGAAAATGAGCTGCTCAACTTTTTTTAGGCGTCTAATACTACACGACGAAAAAATTGAAAGAAAATCGTTGGAGCCATTTTTGGCCAAAACAATTATAAATTTATTTTACTTCAAGCAAAAATTCGCCAAAAATATTCCTTTTTTCAATAAATTGTACGTGACCTTACTTAAGGATATAATTTTTACTTCGCCTTACTTTCTTGCTATTTTCTGCAAGAATTTTTTTCTTTCTAACACAGAGACCACTTAAAATACAGTTTAGGTCTAATTTTTGATGAAATGTCTAAATTTTCGAAAGTGGCAAAAATTTAACATTTTTTCGGTGTCTTACTACAATTATGATGTTGAAGATAGAGATTTTTCTTAATAAAATCGCTTCTTCACAGTCAAATCGTGAAATACGTTCATATACCTTTTTTCAAAATATGAGTAATTTTCCCCTAATTTTCCGTGAAATATAGGCATTTTTTAAAGAATTATTTTCTTACAAACAGCTCCACCAATTTTCTTTAAGATTTTGCACGTATGCAGCAAAGGACGGTAAAGAATTGGTTGGTCATGTACACTGTCAAGTACATTTTGTCGTGCTTGACAATGACATGACCAACGAATGTACTACATTGTCAAGTATATTGGTTGGTCATGTACAAGTCATGTACATTTTTTTAGAAAAAAACATAGTTTTCGCGTATTTTTTGCTTCAAGTTATTTCAAATTGCAAAAAAACTTTGCCCAAAAAACGACTACTATTTTTTCTTTATTTTTTCTAGGATAGAGCACAGTACCTATTTTAAAAAATACTCAGTTTCCATTCTCTGCGAACTGTGTTTTTTAAAATTGCAAAACGTACAATATTGATGATAATTTTTTTCTTAATTAAATCTGTTTAAAAAAAATAGATCTTTAAATAAAGTCATATACCATTTTTTTGAAAAAACAAGTACTTGCCGTGTAGTTTTTGCTTGCTAAACTTTTTATTATAAATAAAAAAACTCTCCAAATTTTTCTTTAATTTTTTGCTTGCATATAGCAAATAAACCTGAAAAAATACGCTGCTATTATTTTTGACGAATTCTCCCTATTTTCGAAAAATGTAAAGAAATATTTAAAATCGCAAAATAATAAATTGATGACAGATATTTTAATGAAATGAAATATGTCCTTTACATCTAGAACTTGAAATAAAATAAATTAAAATTTCGGAAATTTTGAAAATTGTAAATGCAAATGTTCAACTTTTTTAAATCGTAGGGGAGGTTGAGTTTAGTTCAGAAGCAAGTGGAGGAGAGGTAACTTGAAAGGCGTGCTAACAATTATTTTACACAATTTTATATTATATTAATATTACCTTACTGATAGAGCGTAATGTGTGTTAAATGTTTATGTCCGCACTAAAAGTCTTTCCTATGCACGAACATATCGTCACTTTTCTCCGCTCCACATTGTCGCGTGATTTGTCGCATGAAAATCAATGAATAACCGGTTTTATAGGAAATTTTATTTCCTGAAAGTTTGATGAGAATCCCATTCGACGTTCGACGTACACGACGAATCATATTCTGCACATGCAGAGAAATTGATATATTTACGGTAAAACGATATTTTGTATATTATTATTAAATTTTTCTGTAACCGCTGGTCAGAGAAAAAATGTTTAGAAACAATTTTGTGAAAAATATTATTCTCATAAAATCTTGTAATAAGATTATTGAACAAAAATTGCATAGGATCAGGGATATTTGCGAAAAACGATTTTTCGTGATTTTTAGCCATTAATATTTTGGAAGGCACTCGTGATATTGATCCGAATTTTCCATCCCTGTTTATAAAACTTCAAAATAAAGATCTCATCGAAAATTCAGCTCAAGGGAATTTTTTCGCTGATAGGGCATTTTTAGTCTAATTTTATGGGGCTACTACGCCATCTATGTAGACCAGGATAGATTGGTTGAGGTTAGAAAGGTAATGCATGGTGGGTGGAAGTGCCTACCATGCCACAACACAAAGTTAAACATCCATGCTTAACCCCAGTCGAGATCAACATCGCACTCTTGCTTTAGTGATCTCGGTCGTTTGGGCCGGCTAATTCTTTTAAATTAATGAATTCATAACACGTTAGTTACTTTACATTCTCAAATATGTGATATAGAAACTGACTGAAATTATATTTTCACCATTTAAACGTTTGATTACTTTTCATATTCAATTTAAGAGACGCTAAACTGAATTTTATTCGTTATTGATCATTTGTTGGGACACTTCATATATGTATTAAATGCCATGCAGGGTATGAAGTATTGGAACGTGAGAAATTTTGTGATTTGTAAAAGTGGTATACAAGATTCAAACAAGTGAAAACCACAGATTACACATTCTGTATTTACCAATTAGTTCCTCAGTTGGTGAGCCTGTTTTACTTCTGCATTCATCTAGAGAGAAGTTATAATAATGTTTACAGAAAAATACAAAATTTGTTTAAAATTCTTTTGCAGCAGTATATTAGGATTCTTTACTATCTTAGGATTCATCATTGAAAGTAAGATATGTACTGATTACTTTTAAGAAAATCCCAAAGATCTCAGTAAATGTTTGAAGTTAGAATTTTCTTGATTATGAAGTCATTATTCCTATATTCAAGTATATGTTGAAATGAATTATACAATTATAGTTACGTATAGTAGAAAATGGGAAAAAATAAAAACATACCTATAACACGAACTGTGAAATCCACACTTTTTACACCAGCTTCATTTCGTGCAGTAAATGTATATGTTCCACTATCTGATTTAGTGAGAGAAGATACAGCAATGGTAGACGAAGTTTCATCAGTCTGAACAGTGCAATGCTTCGTTGATGCCAGTATTTTACCATTCTTAGTCCATTGACTATCAGGTTTGGGATAACCTGAAACTTTCACTTCAATTTTCCATTGATTGGTGACTCTTAGTTTTTGAGTTATGAGTGTTTCATCATATTCTAGTTTAGGTGGATCTGAAAAAGCAAATACAATTATTTCAAAAATACTTTCATAAACTCGATATGCGAAACATAGTAATTTCAATAGCAATTGTATTCTACCTTGAATCTTTACTTCGCATGTTGTTTCCGCAAACCCAGAATCGTTCTTGGCATAGCAGCGATACGTTCCCGCTGTTTCAGAGGTTGATTTGTTGACAACATATTTTGAAACGCAGTTTTCATATGTAATGTTTTCGCTGCTGAATACTTGTCCGTTTTTGAACCTAAAATTATACGGGAGATATTTTATTTCATTACATTGTAATACAGTTTATTGCATGCATTGCTTTTTGCGTGTTTTTCCCATAATTTTATTTTTGCTTATTGCGCTTCTAAATTGTGAGGTTCTCCTGGGGCTACAGTTATAGGTTCGTTCATGCCGAGGTACAGGAGAAGCGAGAAAAATCTCTTTCACTTCGGACACCAAATCCCTAAAGACGGCATTGAAATTTGCCTGGCTAGCAGAGGCAAGACATGACATTTTTGAAGTCATTGCAACTTTTCCTGAATGTCGAGGGGGGGGGATCAATATTTTTCTCAGGGTATTCTAATTCACAGTACCTCAGCCTGCGCCGGTAGCCGAACTAAGCTCCGTAAAGGCATGAAAATGAAGCAGCACGAGACACCTCGTGACCCTGGATGGGTTATCTTTTGAGGAATGGCGCTGAGGCCCTGGCTGATAAGGATAAAAGGCAATGACTTACGACTTGACTTGACGAATGACAATGTTCAAGAAGAGATATTCCACGTTCAACGCCAAAATGGAATGGAAAGTCTTAACGGAAGTTACGTTAAAAGCGGGACGTTTCAACTCAATGGCTCCGCAAGCGTCTATAACGCCCGGGCTGCTCGGAAACACCCGGGCTGCCTAGAAAAAGCGCAGGAGCGGTAGCAACGCGCCCTCGCCCAAACGAAGGTAAGGAACGGATGCGCTGGGGAAGGAGTAGAGTCAGTGGGCAACCGAGCTGAGATGCAACATTCACTCGTCGGACACTCGGATTTTTAGGAAACTTAGCCAGCAGATAGCGGGTAATCAAAAACGTAAATAGTCAAATTTTGAAATGCTTTTGACAAGTGGAAGAAGAGTGATGAGCTATAGTTATTTATGCTCTAAGGGCGTTGTAAGGGTACTAATCAGTGAGCGGCGACAAAAAGCTCTCGTGCCAAAGGCTTTCGGGCATTTGTACCTAATTTTATTGATTTAGACTTACTTAATTACTAATTAACTAGCTGTTAACTTGATTCGAATTGTCTTTTCATATTTCTCTCCCATAATTCCATTCCATAATTCCCTCTCATAATTCCCTCCATAAGAGAACATGTAGCATCATTCAATTGTTTTCACATTTCCCTCGCAACCACGATCTTTTTGATCCAGGTAGAAGCGTGCGCTGTTTCAACTCATATAATTATCTCTATGGAGATACCTTTTACCGTATCTAATTTGATTATTTCACCTTTCAATCAGCAATTCAAGAGTGCTCGAAGATTGAAAGCTAGCTATCGAAAAGTTGAACCAACTTTTAAAAGGGATGACAGAATTGTTTTGGCAAATTATAGACAGGACTTACGTCAGTTATATGTAAGCTAATGTAATATTTGATTACTACCTTTATTAGGCAAGAATGGGAACAATGGGTCTATTTCAGGAACAGCAAGGTTTTAGAAATATTTTTTCTTGCGAGAATCAGATTGTTTCAGAACACAGATGAAAATGATGATGATGATGATGATGATGATAGTGGGGTGGATGCCGTAATAATAGATTGGGAGAGACGTTTGATGTCGTTTCATACGATTAACTGGTTCAGAAGTTACTGCATTCGGGTTTTGACACTAGAGTGGGGGCGTGGAATGATGAACGTCTTCCAGATGGAAAACAGAAAGTGTTTGATTATTGATCGCGTATTTGGTTTTTCAAGGAGCGTCAATTGCTCTGGTCATTAGTCCTGTAAATGTAGTGCAAGTTTTATCGCGGGAGGTGGCAATGATCTCCGCTTGATGGCGAGCACCGACACCGATCTACCTTCGGCTTGCGGCCTTTTTCCCATTAAACTATCTCCTTCCACGGAGAGCACCACCCCAGCCGGGAAAAACTCTAAGCTCCCAACTGGTCTCCCGGCATACGTGGTAAATGTGGTGCATGTAAGTAAATTGTGTAAGTAAGAGGTGAAGGTAGGAGAAGGAAGGGGAAGGAAAGATCGCGCGCAGTCCGTGGTCAGTTTATTATGGTAGTGCTTCAGCATTCATTTGGAATTGATCGTAGAAACCACGGAAAACTACCGATCAGAGCAGCCGGCCTCTAGAATTCTCTTACAGACAGCAGCTGAATTCGACCCAGGTGTCGAAAATCGTGCAAACATCGGGACTCCCGGTCAGAGGCACTGCAGTGACATTAGTTAATCAGTTGCTGCCCTGAGGTAGTCGGAGTTGAACAACAGTTTTCATCGTTAACAAAGGTTACTTCAGAGATTCCTCAAGGAAGTGTGATTGAACATATCATGTTCTGATGTCTGTCCAGCTGATGGCCTATCAAATGTCATGTGGTCATTAAGATTCAGATGTGGCAACCAAAGATTTGGACGGACTGTATTTACCCTTAAGTCTTGGATGTGTATTCCAAACCTTTGAATCAAAATCGTTACTGCAGTGTTTTAATGGTAATATATGAAGTGTACTGCCGATCCGGGTAGCCAAGATCGCTAAGGCAGTAGTGCCCTGGCGGTCTCGGACGGAATGATCGCGGATACGAGTCCCGCCTCGGGAATGATTGTGTTTGTGTGTGATTGTCTATTTTCATCCTTCATCGTTATCATTTCCCCTCATCCCCCAGGGCTAATAACCGTGGGTGCAAACACGGATTCAACATGAAAATGCAGACCCCTCCCCCATAAAAAGTTACGTGCACCTACTCTCGATAAATATGCCTGAGCCCCGTTGTGTTGCAAGTTCGCGTGGCCCCGAAATTGCTAATTCGCCCCCAAAAAAGTGTACTACGCGCACAGTAAAAGCTAATTATCGCGTTTAAATTATTTCTTAATGTCTCATATTTTTGTGAATTCTTCCTTACTTTGAGATTATGTTTGTGGAATGTCCCTAATATCAAAGTTCTAAAGGCGGGAACACTAATGGTTATGTTGTTAATTCCGAAAAATTCTGCGCCATCGTTCTTTTCGTTACTTGTTCTTTTTCGTACCCCTTCATCACCATCTCCCCTACACATCCCAGTAGTTCAGTAAGCCTCTCTTCGGAACAATAGCGTCGAACCTCAAAACTACACGCGCGATTCATTGATCATTCTTAAGGTTTTTGAGAAGACTCATTGAAAAATATGAGAAGAAAACATCAGAAACCGTACTTTAAAAAAATAACAGCGAAGTTCTGAATGTTTAAGGGGAAGAGAACATTCTGCGAAAAATATTACTACCCTCCCCACATCCACAAAAACAAACCGACATTCTGAAATTCTTGTGATGATCTCGGAAACATGTGACGCCTCCCCACATCCCCACTTAAAACCATTGCTGCAGCCAAGGGTGGGGGTGAGATGAGGGGGCTGCAGCTCCCCCGAAAGCCAATGACATATTCAAAAATATAGCTTTTACTTATTTTCTATACTGACGAAAGTCACTCAATGTATCAATTGTTCATGTTATAAATATTAACTATAAGTAAAAAAATAAAAATACATTATATATTCAACATAAATGAAACATTAAAGGCAGCTGGACTCAATGCCTGTGGCCCCTCCCAAACACACACACTTACATGAGAAAAACTCTATATGTGCCTCTGATTTAAACAATATCTTTTTGTTAATGAGTATATGAAAACATTTACCATTGAATATTAGGAGCAGGGATACCACTAATAACACATGATAGATTGACTGGTTGACTGATTCCAGTAATCACACTCTTTAATGGTTCCTGTATATTAGGTGCTTCTGCTTTCACTGGGGCAGTTATCTTTATATATTGTGTCTCTTGAGATGGCTGACTTTGTCCTATTTCATTTACAGCACTCACTCTAAACACATACTCCTTGTTTTGTTGAAGATTAGTGATGCGGTGTGTTGTTTCAGTAATATTATAATTCTCATTGCATTTTTTCCACCTGAAATAAAGAAATCATTTATAAAAATACAATATTAAATACATTCTATTATTTGCCTTTTCAATGGGATACTCACGATAAATTAGATTTATCATGGAATTCTACAATGTAATTAATAATTGGTGAGTTTCCATCAGTTTCAGGTACTTTCCAATGAAGAGTAACACTATTATTTGTAATTTCTACGACTTCTGAATGACCAGGTGGAGATGGCACCTCTGAAATTAAAAAAAAATTAATTAGTTAACATTTTGAATTATATTGAACTTTTCATTTTATGTGTTTGAATTATCATACCCATTAAGACAAGCTTCAAATCTGCTGATGCTTCACCACAGTTGTTGACTAGTTTAATGGTGTAATTTCCAGTGTCTATTTCTTCAACTTTTTTAATGGATAATACTGCTGAATATTCTGTTAGGACTGGTGTTACCTGCACATTGGTAATTAAACTTGTCAATAAAGTAAGTAAAATATTATTTTCAAATAATTATACACCTTGGTATTTTTTGATCTGGGAAGGTTACAGTATCTTCAGTCCATTTCTTCACACACACACACGCACGCACGCACGCACGCACGCACACACACACACACAATCTACCTCTGAAGATGACACCCAACTCGCAGAGGCGAAGAAAGGTGGGTGGCAGAAGGTCAAATCCCGTAAGGAAAAGAGGGAAGAAAAGAGGAAAGCGGGAACGGAGCTGCCTTTGAAACAGCCCGAAAAGCAAAAGAAGAGGACACGACAGAATAGACGTAAGAAACGGGCCAAGTGGCCAAATGCGATCATTGTTCGCCCGAAAGAGAAAGAGAGGTATGCGGATATCCTCAGTCGGGTTAAAGAAGGAGTTCCCGACGAGCAGGTCCGGACCTCAGTGGATAAGATCCGCAAAACAGTCTCTGGAGACCTGTTAATAATCCTCTCAAAGGATAATACAGACAATGGGGCAGGTCTTCAGAAAACAATGACTGATCTGCTAGGAAGCGACGCAGAAATCGTCAGTAAGAGTCCACAAGAACATGTTGAGATACTGGATCTTGATGAGATTACTACTAAAGAGGATATTCTGGCAGCCCTGCAGAAAGCGGCTGGAGAAGAAAATGCACTGACACTAGGTGCGATTAGATCCTTGCGCAATGCTTACGGGGGTACACGGATTGCCTCTGTGACACTGCCATCACCCATAGTGGAAAAGATCCTGGGCGAACACGGCAAGATAAGGATTGGTTGGGTCAACTGCCGGATCAGAAGAATTGAGAAACCGACCAAGTGTTTTAAGTGCTGGCACTACGGTCATATCTCAACGAAGTGTAAGAGTGATGTGGACCGAACCAGACTCTGTAACAGATGCGGAGAAGGAGGTCACATAGCAGCTGACTGCAAGAAAGAGGCACGATGCGCTTTATGCCTCGAGAAAGGTCATCGAGAGAATTGTGCTCACCCAGCTGGCGGCAATAGGTGCCCAGTATTTAAGGAAGCACTTCAGAGAATGAAAGCTCGACGATCATGAAAGTGATACAAATCAATTTAAATCACTGTGAAGCTGCGCACGATCTGCTCATGCAGACAGTACGGGAAGAAAGAGTGGATCTGGCAATAATTTCGGAACCATACAAACATCTCGCCACAACACCGTGGGTAACGGATACGACAAATACAGCTGTCATCTGGTCATGTGGCAAATGCCCGTTCCAGAGTGTGAAGAGTTCCGAAGCTGGATACGTGATGGCGCAGATCGAGGGAGTCTTCTTCTATAGTTGCTACGCTCCACCCAGCCTTTCAAGTGATGAGTTCAAGGATTTCCTTGATAGACTTACTGCGGATGCGGAGCAGCACTACCCGGTGACTATAGTCGGAGACTTCAATGCCTGGGCCGTCGACTGGGGTAGTAAGAAAACGAACGGACGAGGGAGAGCATTGCTGGAGGCCATGTCTACTCTAGACGTCGTCTTGCTCAACAGTGGTGATCATCCAACGTTCATCAAGGGAGATGCTACCTCTATTGTGGATCTGACCTTTGTCAGTAGCAGCGTTGCAAGAACCTGCTCCTGGGAAGTGGCGGATTTATTCACTGCCAGCGACCATTGTGTGATTCTGTGGGAGTTATCCATCGGGCACATCGCTAAAAGAGGACAAAGAAATACCAAGGCAGTTAGCTGGAAAGCATCCGCTTTTGACCCAAAGACCTTTGCAGTGGCTTTTGACTACCGAACAATACACGGTGAAAATGCGGAAAGTAAGACAGCTAATCTGATGAAGAGAGTCACGGAAGCGTGTGACGCTACCATGCCTCGAAAACGCGGCACGCATCGTTTGCCATCTGTGCACTGGTGGAATGATGACATTGCCGCCCTCCGGAAAGATTGTCTGAGGAAAAGAAGAGCATCACAGCGTGGCAGGAAGAAGCCCAATTCTCAGGAATTGGTGACATTATTCAAAACTGCGCGCCGAAGGCTTAAGTTGGCTATCAGGGAAAGCAAGCAGCAATGCTGGCTGGAACTGCTCTCGGAAGTAGAGAGCGACCCCTGGGGTAGACCATATAAGGTAGTCATGACCCATCTAAAAAGTCAGCCAATGTTACAACCGACGTGTCCGGAACTTCTGAGGAAAATTGTCTTTGAACTGTTTCCCCAACAATTGGAATTCACCCAGTTCATAGACGCCACAGAGTTCAACTCAATTGAGGATATTCCACCTATCACAGAAAATCAACTAAAGGAAGCGTGTGATAGAGTGGGGAATAACAAAGCCCCTGGCCCAGATGGAATCCCGAACATCGCATTAAAAATGGCCGTCAAGATGGCACCCTCACTGTTTCTGGATGTGTTCAATACTTGCCTTCAAGAGGGTATTTTCCCACGAAAATGGAAGCTCCAAAGACTGGTGCTCCTTCCCAAAGGAAACAAGAACCCGGACGAACCAACATCATACCGTCCCCTCTGCATGCTGGATACAGCCGGGAAGATACTTGAGCGCATAGTACACCGAAGAATAGAGGCAGCCGTCGAGCCGCAACTGGCCAGTAACCAATATGGTTTCCGGAAAGGTCGCTCCACCCTCGACGCGATAGACCTGGTGGTGAGTACGGCCAAAGACGCCATTTCAGGAACAAGGTGGAAAGGAGGAACGATGAGGTACTGCCTGGTGGCGACACTGGACATCAAGAACGCCTTTAATTCCGCCAAGTGGGACTGCATCATGAAAGCACTCGCCGAAATGACAGTACCCAAATACTGGCAAAGGATAGTGTCAAACTATTTTACTGACCGAACATTAACGTACGACACGAAGACCGGTGTTAAAGAGTACAGAGTGACTGGAGGTGTTCCACAAGGTTCAGTTCTGGGACCTTTGCTGTGGAACATAATGTATGACGGCCTTCTGAAACAAGAAGTGCCAAGGGGGACTAAACTGGTGGCATATGCTGATGATCTGGCCGTGGTAATCGTCGCAAAACATCTTGATGATATAAAGTTTCTTCACGACAACACCTTCGAGAAGATCAGCCAGTGGATGGAATCAGTAGGGCTGAAGTTGGCGGAACACAAAACTGAGGCAGTCCTCATTACCGGTCGGAAACAGCTGGAGGGCATTACACTTCAGGTTGGAGGGCATGAAATCACTTCTCAACCCTTCATTAGATATCTGGGAGTCATGATAGATGTGCGGCTTAAATTTAAGCAGCAAGCTGAACACGTGAGTGCCAAGGCGTCAGTGGTCAGAACGACCTTATCACGACTAATGCCCAACATAGGAGGACCAAAGCAAAAGAGAAGAGCTCTACTCTCATCAGTAGTAACATCAATACTGATGTATGGAGTTCCCATATGGGCTAATACACTGCAGATCCAAGCTTCTCGCAGGAAAATCGCCCCTGTTTATAGACTAAGCGCCCTGAGTCTCCAGTGCTTTCCGCACCGTGTCTGAAGACGCAGTGTGCGTCATTGCCGGGATGCTGCCTGTTGGAGTACTCTCCGAAGAGCGAAAAGCCCTTTACCGGCAGAAAAGAATCACGTCTATGAGTCCAGAACAACTCAGACTACAGGAACGGCGTAAAAGCCTAAGAGTATGGCAAACGATGTGGGATTCCTCAACGAAAGGCAGGTGGACGTACCGCCTTATCCCGCAATTAGATGTTTGGATCAACAGAAAACATGGCGAGGGCAACTACTACCTCACACAGCTTCTATCGGGACATGGATGCTTTCGAGCATATCTGCATCGCTTCAAGCACGACGACTCTCCAGAATGCCCGGACTGCCCTGGAGTCAGTGAAGATGTAGAACACACGTTCTTCATGTGCCCCAGATTCATTAGTGCACGCAGTGCCTGGGAATCAACGGTTCGTTTGGAACTTCGGCCTGAGTCCCTAGTTAATGCAATGCTCTCCTCAAAAGAAGCTTGGGAGGCGACGAACGGATTCGCGAAGGAAGTCCTACTGGAGCTTCGTCGTCTTGAAAGAATACGAGCTGAAATGAATGCCCAACGTGTA
>BLKR01004210.1:0-35000 GCA_011170035.1 Teleogryllus occipitalis | reverse complement strand
GAACTTTCCTTTTGTTTGTAGAGGTAGTAGAGCTTAGGGTGAGTTTCCATTTTGTTAGCAATACAGAAAAATCAAATCTGTTCGTTCCTTTACCGTTAAAAAAGTTTTCTATAATTCGGCAACGAAAATATCTACTTTTTGAAATGTTAATCTCTCGCTTTTTTAAATTTATTATTATTATTATTATTATTATTATTATTATTATTATTATTATTATTTACTATTATTTTTCATCTTTCAACTATTAATAGTTAAATTGTTGGGAAGGGATTCTGAAACTCAAGAAAGCGTGGGCAGATGATTTTCTCCCCCATACGTCACATACAGTTTTTGACTAAATAAATAAAAATAAAATAAAACCTAGTTAATTGTAATTCAACTGTAAAGGAAACGTGTACTTCTGAAAGTGTTTTTAACTTTCATGCAGTTAATAAAAACTTAAAACGGAATGAAGTGGCATAGCTGGAAGTCATGTAACCGCAAGTTGTATAGGTATTATGTAAAAAACAATGTGACACATTGTTTCATGACATGCCTACAAAAAACATGCACGTGATTGAGGAATCTTATTGCATGATATATTGTTGATAGTAAAGCTAAGTAATAACACTAACCTTTTTGCTTTTCTTCACTAATTTACCGTTGACAAACCATTCTTCTTTTGGGGTTGGAGTAGCAGTGTATTTCACCTCTATGTCTACATCATCTCCTTTCCTTACTTTATATACTTCTTTAAGTGCTTCCATATTTATTTTTGGAGCTCTTTCAATAACTGAAGTAAAAAGAAATCCGTTAGTAAACATTAATACAATTAAAAACTAGAAAATTTAAAACAATACTTACTTTCTATTTTCAATTTCGAAGATGTTTTGACATTTACAGCCATGCATGTGAAGTCAGCTTGGTCATCCAATGTCGCATTTTTAACAATTAGTTTTCGAACACTGCCTTCTGCTAAGATAGAGTAATGGTCAGAAGGCTTGATTTCCTTCCCATTTCTAAAAATCATGAGAGTACAATAAAATATAGTTAGTCCAACAAATCAATTGAAGGATAAAGAATACTTTTACGAAATACTAAACTAGTGGTGTTACACAATGGCACAGATTTTTTCGTAGTAAAGTTTTCTATTTTCCTTGGTGTGGACTGGTTTTACGGTTTTGCCCCATTCTCCAGTCCGCTACCATCTATCGCTGCCAAAATACATTTTTTTGACATTTTCTCAATTTTTCAGTCACTTAATTTTAGAATCGAAATATTACTTTAAGAAAATTAAAGAAGAGTAAAACCTCGTCCTCAATACAAATTTTCATTGAAAAACTTTGAGCCGTTTTTAAGAAAATGGCGTTTAAGCGTTACTTGTAAATGCGAAATATGAAGCACTTTTTACAGGAATCTATTGAGTTTTCAAAAATCTTCATTTGAAGCACATCCACTCACAAATGAAGTAATTTATACAAATCGCTGGAAATGTGCATATTGACGGACTGATATATATCAAAAAATTACTTTTGTGTAATTTTTGAAAAACAAAAAAATACACCACAATGAACTTTATGTCATATTAGACAATATAATTATCCATTGAAAAAGTTTGAAAAATAAATGTGGAGCCATTTTTGAATAAATAGCAATTGAGCGTTTCTGAAAATGCTGAATTTTGAACTCAATTTCACAAAAGACGCCGAAAAACATTGAAACTTTTGCAATTTTCGAAAACTCAGAGTTAAGCGTGAAAATAGGACCTACGCCACCTTTATGAGTGTATTTTACTCTATTCTTACAAGAAATGTAAAGATAATATATGGAGCCGTTTTTGAGAAAATTTTGAAAATATCCGGGGGACTTCATGTAACGTATCCTCAAATTCTAAAGAATGTTTTTCAAACTTTCAGAACTTCAACTGGAGCCATATGGACAGTGGTTTCTTCAATTCGGAAGAAATTCTACGCATGCTTTAGGCGCTAGGAGTGTTCACAGACAGACACGGACGGATGGACGTTTTGTTTTCAATTGGTTTTTCGTCATCAAGGACTCACAAAACATGTATTCTGGCTACACCACGTCTTAGAGGATTTTTTCCTTAATTTAGCAAATGGTATATTTCTCCGTATATACGTACGTATACGAGAAAGTAAAAATACTTACTTCAGCCATACTACTTCCACATTTGGTCTCGATAATTCAACAGTAAACGTCGCATCTTTGCTTAAGGGAACCAAAGTAACATCAGGTAACTTTGTAAGAAACTCAACAACAGGTTCTGCAAGAAACGAATGTCAAGAGGTTAGTAAAAATATCGAAAATATTGGAAATGTATTACATATCCACAATCAAAAACATGGGTGTCTCATTTTAAACACTTCAAATTTTGAGAGATGTAGAGAAGTCAAAAATGACCACTCTTTGCCAATAAACATATATGGGGAAGTTTCATTCAACGGAGCTACACATAAAAGGTGTGCTCCTGATTGTTATGCTTTTCCTAATGAACAGGGGTCTGCAAGTCGCGTTAATGTCGTTACTGTTATGTGTTAATGTTATACTTACGTTCAAAAAGTCCCAACACCCAATTGCCTTGTATATTACCTCCATACGGCATATGAACTGGTAATATTGCAATTTCAAAATTATAATGGCCGTAAAAAATACTTGCAGGTGTGAATAATGCGAATAGTTAGAAATTAGCACAGCTATATTTTTACGTTTTATTTCTAATATGAATATAAATGATCACCTCTAAGCTGCTCTGCGTTATTCTCTATTCCTATTTTAAGATCATTCTCAATTAGGTCAAAATATTCTGGCGCAAAAGCTTCTTCAACTACATTGGATTTTTTCCCTGTCCCACACATCCATATTTTTATCCCACAATTTTTTAAGATTTTAAAACTCCACAAACTCAGTCTGATTTGTGTTCTGAAGATGAAGATATATATATATATATATATATATATATATATATATATATATATATATATATATATATATATATCGATTGGTGCGTGGGAAGTAGTCTAGCCACGAGCGACCAAACCGGACATCCGAATATCCGCACACTTTTACAAGTTACAAGTACACACAGTTACTCAAATACTGTATAGGGTTAAGTACGGTAGACAAACTTGTAAGTACTGAAAACACTTCACTTTGAAATGTCATTATAGACTTACCTTCAACTGTGAGTTTTGCAGATGACGTTTGTTCTCCAACCTGACATGAATATTCTCCAGAATCCTCCAGTTCACAGTTATATACTTTTAACTTCTGTCTTTTACCATCAATTGATAACTGAATATGCTCAGAGAACTGCAACTCGTTTCCATCTTTGAACCATCGAACCAAGGCATCGCCTTTAGTCAGTTCAATTTCAAAGGTTGCCTTTTCACCTTTTGCTATGGTTACATTCTGCATTCTTGTTATTATTTCTGGAGGCAATTCTGTCAGAAGGTAGGCAGAAGAAAAATGTAATCCAATAATGATGAAATATGTTGTGATTTAAAGAAAGAAAAACATAATTTACATTTATTATTAAGATCTAAAAGGAAGTTTTACAAATGTTTAAAATGTGTAATAAAATGTTATTTTATTTTATTTTTAAAAAAGAAAAAAATCACTTTTGACTGTAAACTTTATTCTTACAGACACTATTTCATAATTCTGCCTACTATATTTACGAAATAATTACATGAGGAATTCAACGTTAATAGCCCTCCGTCTTCGTGAGTAATGTGTTCTGCAGACTAATAAAAATACTGGGATGTTATAAGTAAATTACATATTTTATATAACCCTACACGGAATTTGCTACTACTCTGACCCTTTGCAGTTTTAGTCCCTAAAATACAAGGGGCGTGAATGGAAAAAGAAATAATTTGCTTTGGAAGGCAGATCGATAATTGTCCATTTATTTAATTACCAAGATGTCTTCTGAGAACAAAATGAGAAAATGATGGTCATTAGTGTGCGTGTTTGCTCAGCCAATGAAAGACAAAAGCCTTGAATTGTCATAAATCCACGATTAGTGATTTTCACGGAAATTATGAAAATAACAACTGCATGAAGTATTTTGAGATATGAACAAAGTCCAAAATAATAATTTCCAAATAATAATTTCCAGTAAATGCAAATGCTACAGCATCGAAAACTTCAAGTATGAAATGGGAACGTATTGTAAAATGCCTAAGAATATATACAGAATATGCATTTCCATCGTTATTCGATGCATCGTAATTTTCGCTATACTCTAAGGGATCATACAGTGAAGAAGCATTATGGGAAGATATATCAGAGTACTTTCAGGAATACCATTTTGTTCATAACAGAGAGTCGAAACTTGTTGACTTATTTTAACATCTGGCACATACTTTGCAAGTCTATTACAAATTAAGATCTTCTAGCTTTATTTTCTTTTACTCCGCCTTAATGCTTCTGGCAAATTAACTAATTCTCTTTGTCTTTATTCTGGTTAATCCACCACGAAGCACATACAGGGTCTCGGCGGGCATGGAACTTGACGCCGCACTCCCGATATCCGTCACATGTTGGTTATTTTCCTAGATCAATGAGAAATATGCCACACGAGGTGGAACATACTGTTCCAGTATCAGCCTGAAATTTATTGGAAGCGATCGACTGAAGCTGCGGCCTTTAGAATTCTCATGGAGGCACTGGTCGGCTTCGATCCAGTAGCCGTATTTCACTGCAATGGGAAACCCGCACGTGCCAGGAACTCGAACCTACAACCTCCCTGTCAATGAATCTTTAGGTGCCGACCCGCAACTACGAACGCTACAGCAGCTGGGAAATGAACATCACTTACTTTTTACAAATGCACATTTCTTCAGATAGAAATTTGTTTTTAAAGAAGGATTACATTAGAGAGCGTACACTTTTAAGGACACTGGTGAAATACTTAATATAGTTCGTTACTTACCTACGACTGTTACTTCAGCTGTACACTCCTGTTCACCCACAACACAAGTGTATTCTCCTTCATCATGCACGGATGTACCTCTAATAAGCAATCTCCGCATTCCTCCCTGTTTCTCAAATACGAATTTCTCATGTTGTTCACTTATTTGTTCACCATCCTAAAAAAGGAAAAAATAATAACACATTTAGGTTTTTCTTATAATATGACAAAGGGTGGCTAAGAAATTGTGGGAGCAGAGTGTAAATGCTAGTGTCATGTACACATTATAACGAGCATCGCACATCGTTGGCGCGTGTGTTTGAATACACAGACAACACACAACCACTTGCAGTTGTTGATCTACCAATATTTTCTTCGCCTCAAGATATTTTAATGAAACGACAAAAATGTTAATCAATCGAAATTCGTTATTTTATTACCATGCCTTGCAGCGGTTGTTCGTCGTATATATTGTGGGCGATTGCGGTTGAAAAAATGACATATTGAAATGTAATCCATACTAGCTAATACAGATTGAACCCAAACAAATAAATAAAATAATAGCAGAAATTTTTTAAAAGATAGAATTAGGGATATTTGAAAAGAAGTTAATGAACCGCATAAAACAATGAATCGTTCGCGTGCTAATTCATTCAATGTACTTCTTCCCCATATGCCACACAATTTTTAATTATTTTTTGACGTTCATAAATCAATAAATTATAGTTATTAATTATAGTCTCCGTCGATTCATTCTAGAATGTTGTAAGCACAAGTGAAAACGACCAAATGACCAAATGAGATGCAGCAGGAACAGCGACGCAGCCACAGTCCCGCGGCTCTGGACTTTTCCCTGTGCTGCAAATGCGGCATCACTTGCACCCCAAGTGGTGAGCAAGCTGGCAGCGCCCGCGTACTGTTAGAACTTAATGGCTTTTGAAAGCTAGAGCAACAATTTGACGTCGTAATTCCATTACATTGAAAACCTCATCTATATATTATACACATTTTATCATTTATTCACGATTTATTTACGATTAAATATATTCGTATTAAAATGTGGAAAGAACGTTTAATATTATGTGGAATTTCTCCCAAGGTCGCCACGACGAGATTTAATACTTCACGTTTCAGAAGGGATGCTTGTCTGTTTCGTGGTTTTATATACCCCAGAATGTGGAAATTATACGAATATTTGGGTTTTACGCTGGTGGAAACAGTTACTGTGATGTACAATTAACAAGAAATGAAGGTTTATTTGTGAAACAGTCTTATGTAACGGCCACAAAAATAAACTATTTGCACTTTTCTCTTATTTTGTCGATTTTAATAGGAGTCGCCGATCTGATGTCTACGATCGTTAAGGCAGAAGTGCAGTAGCGGTCTCGGACCAGAGGTTCGCGGATTTGAATCCCGCCTCGGGTATGGTTGTTTGTGTGTGTTTGTGTTGTCCATATGTGTTCTCCCTACTGTTTCCCCTACAGTTTAAAGATCAAAGTGGTCGATATATGACCCAGATGTTGAAAAGCGACCTTCAGGAGTAATACGATAAATATATTTAATACCACTGCATCTACGTGTATAAACACTTGTAAATCAGCCAGATAATGAAAAAATACGCCACTCATCGTTAGTTAATATAATGGGAATGCGTAGAACATTGTACTAATTTTTGAACAATTTATCGTAATAAGGACAATATTAAATTATGAAAGATGGCTTATAAATTAGGATATTTATAACGTTGGTATTGAAAAAAATTCATAGTTAACGACACATTCATGCATTACAATTATTAATTAAACAATTCATTCATTGAAAACATTTATTATCTAACACACATTGAAATTTCACCTTATGCCATGAAACATCTGCAGTCTCAGAGGACACTTCCACTTCAAGAACAGCCAACTCACGTTCTTTCACTTCAAGATCTTGCAATTTTCTCGTAAAGTCTGGTTTACCTTCTGTAAATAAGAAAATACAATTCATTACAATCTAATAAGTAATACATTTGATTATGCCATAAACATGTGCACTTTCACTGCTTATTGAAAAGTATTTCCAAGCAGGATGAGAAATTTCACTGCCGAATGAAAAGTATTTCCAACCAGATTGGTACGTTAAATCGAAAAATTGTCTAAACACTCAAACGAAATCATTTTGGGTTTGAATTTACAGAAATGATATTATGAAAAAAGATTAGAAATCGCGAAAACATGTGTTATATAAGTATCTATTTGCTAAATCCAACGAGTCAAGAAATATGTTCTTTGTTAATACTAATGAAGCTACAATAGCACGCACTTTCTCGCATTTTTCTAACATCTCCACTACATGAATATGAAAAAGTTTTTTCAACCAGCAAAAATCATTTTCCGCATTGAGATTCGAACTTTGGTTCGGCGAAATTTAAAAAGTATATTCTCTCTAATTCAAAATTTAACGCTATAAGTTATTTCTGATGCTTGGAAAAATGAATTCTGTTTATGAATTTGGGGAGGAGAGAATACGTTGTTTTAAATGATCCCCGTGGATCAACTGCCCCAGGTCCATGGTTTCCTCTGGGTGTCGCTGCATGTAACAGTGCAGCAGTTGTAACAGCAAAAATGTTGCATCATTATTTGTGTGTATTATGTACTAATAAATTATTCATCAATCCACAAATCAATAAGACCTCAAACCCCGAATTGGCTATAATAAATACAGAACATTTGCATTTAATGATTGTCACAAAAACTTAACTAGCTATTTTAGTACAAATCAACAGGAAAATAATTAAAATTATAAAATTCATTTGCAAAAAAGTTATCGTGAAGGTTCATTAAACAATTCGTCATGTGTGAGAGGTACATTATCTAAAAAATGTGAACTTGTGAACGGAATACGTGTGTCCCGCCTGTAGGCATTCCGTCTAGTTTTTTGTCGGAACGTCTCCATATGATGAATTATGAGTATAAGTAGTATATATTAAGGGGGTTCTGACCCACATTTTTGGCCCCTCCTCAAAACCTTATAAAATCTCATAAAATCGGGATTCTGAGTAGATATATGTTTTAACCCCTTCAATAAACCTGAACGCTGAAAATTCACCAAAAAGGGCTATTTTTTATAGAAAATAAACAAAATCCAATCCTTAAAAGCTTATTTTACTATCGTATGTATAACTTAACATGATCATAAAACATATAACCAATATTTTTCTCTAATAAATGGATATCTTAAACAATCTGAATCAACCAAATTAGATTACAAAAAATATTCGTGAATTGAAAGTGTATCAAGAAAACCCAATTTCCGCTATAAGAAAGGTACCAACTCGCAATGGCGATAAGCTTATTCGTAGAGGTAATTCAAGATGGAGAAATTAAAAGTATGCGCCCGATAAATATGCTAAACAAATCACTAAAGATGAACCAGATGAACTTATGCAGAAACTTAGAGATTTAAAATTAGTATACAAAGAACATGAGGACCCACCAAATGAAAATAATTACGTTATATTTATAATTACGAATATAATTACGCTATACCAAGTTCATATAATTACGTTTTTAGATGTCGAAATTTAAAGTATATCGTTCAAAAATTGGTTTTCATTCTTTTTCACTACCGTCCACATGGTTTAAAAATCTGAAACAACTATATGTTATAGAATATTATAAGGTCAATTTTAGGGGAAAATATTGAGACAGTACTCCCACGTTATCATGTCGAAAATTAATTTCAAAAATTTATTTATTTTTTCTGTATGAATTTGGTGTCAAAATTCGTTGACAAAAATACCTTCAAATTGAACTATGTTTCCCCGTCTCTGCATTTTTTTAGCATGATACATGCAATAGATGCTGAGAAAAAATAAAACATGCAAAACACGTTTCTCTTTGTATCTCTGCAACAGATTGCACTAGGAGGCTGATTTTGTGTGAATTTACCTCATTTTGTATTCTCTTTCATATGAGCATCGCGATTATCGATTTGGTTTGGGAGCACTTTTCACTGCCTTATTCGGCTATACCCTTTGTCCCAACATTGTGGGTGGGGGCAGTTGCCCCCCTTGCCCCCTCCTCCCTGAATCCCGCCTCCGCATTTAATATAAGTAAATACTCTCCATACATGCAATATCAATTCAAAAATCTTACCTAATACTTTAACATGACTCTCTGTAACTTGCTTTTTAACAGTACATGTATATTTGCCAGAATCTTGAAGGTTTATTTCTTTGATCACTAAACGATGTACACGCCCTTCCTGAATAACTATTCTGTGATCCATTCCACTGAGTTCCTTTCCATTAAGGAACCATTTAGTAGGAACTGTATGTGAAGTTTCACATTCCAAGCTTAACGTCTCTCTCTCATCAATATTTACAGTCTTCTCAAGAAGTTTGGTGAACGTCCTGTTCGAAAAACAAAGAAATTTTATTATTCAATTATTTAATAAATACAGTAAACTCTCATTTACACAAATTTGAAGGACCGAAATAATCGGAGTTCGTGTTATAAAAATTCGTGTTATCCGAGAATTATAAATGTCCGCAAAACCGTAATCCCTCGCCGGGACCGATGTTTTGTTCCTGTTACGGCAAAATTCGTGTTAAGCGAGTTCGTGCTAACGAGGCTTTACTGTATTATAATATATATATATAATACACAAACAATGCATATATATATATATATATATATATATATATATATATATATATATATATCTGGCGGCCTCATAAAGACAAGGTCCTATCTGAGATATTTGACGAATATATTTTATGTTTTAACTGTATTGTGAGAGGTACCGTACATCACACTTAAAGAGTTTTCAAGTCAGACTTAGAAAACTATATGAACAAAATTATATAATTCCAGTACCGTTTAAAAGTTTAGGCACTTCATTAGGCACCTTTCAACTTTGAAAAGCTCTCCCTTAAAATACACTCTGATAGAATCTTGACATTCTGAGGTCGCGATATATCCCTCGTTCGATATAATAGTTGTATCTTATAAATCTTGAGTTAAGTGAAGTAATCTGTATACAAAATAGCCTACTGAAATTAGTATACACTTCGTGAATATTGTTCACGAGAGGATTGACTTGAGCGGATTTGGATGCATACGTTCACTAAATTAAGTTAATGAGAAAATTCTGAATTACACTATTCATTAATATAACGAAAGTTCAATTCATTAAAAATTGTTGAAACTGCAGAAAATGCAAATCGGTATTCTGCGGGTTTTTAGCAATGAAAAACAATTTGGTCGCATTGCCAAATATCTAAACGTGTTAAAACATGCACTACAATAATACTCAACTCGAATTAACCAATTTTTCGGATTCAGCGAAATTATTTTATTATCAAACCTTTAAAGATAAATTACAGCTTGGGTACAGTTTTTACCTATAAACGCAACAATAACTCCGGACAAAAAAGTTTTGAAAATGTTGAGACTTCATGTATAGTATCACACTTTGCTCCCGTGGAAGACGCCTCCGCCGTAATATTGAAATGACTTCAGAAGGCTACTTCTCAAAGTATTCGGAATAGAAGTTGTGCTCCGAGGTACTCAGGCAAATTCATTAATATTTTAAGAATCAGCGTTTCATTCAAAATGCAAATAATAACATAAAGTTGGCGAAAAAATTGACCCTTTAAAGATAAAATTTTCATTTTAAAGAATTAAAGTGATTTGGCAAAACTTTTCAATTAGTTAGTAATTACCGAAAATTATATTTTCAATTAATTTCAAACAATTTAAAATCAATGGAAAAATCACGTAAATACCAGTTTGTTAAAAATTCCAGAACTTTTATTAATTCTAAGAATGGTGCGAATGTCAAAATGTATCTTTTGCAATAATGGAGGAGAGGAAGGTGGGAGAGAAGAGAGATACAAACGTCTCAGAAAAATAAAGAAGAAACGGGGGAGGGTTAGAATCAATGCTGAAAACTATTTTGCGTACGGTCACTTTTCAACATCTCACCAATCTAGAACCTTCATTTGAAATATTGTTTAGGAACCACAAAATGTTAATATACTCATTTATTATTATTATTATTATTATTATTATTATTATTATTATTATTATTATTATTAAATTGATGTTACATTACAGAAAAACGTTTTTGTGATAAAATGCTGAAAATAAGTTATTCTTAATAATGTGTTAGTAGTTTAAAAATAATTTAACTTACACTTTCTCCACGTCAACTGAAATCTTAGCACCATGGCAAGCTTTTCCTGCTGGGTTACTGGCTACACATTTATAATCTCCAGCATCAACTTCAGAATTAACGTTGGTAATTTCCAACACAATATTCTGTCCATCAAAAGATTCATTTACATGTGATGAAGGTTTCAAAGGAATGTTGTTTCTGAAATAAAGGAGTAACATCTCTTAATTTAAACAAACATTTAGAAATTAGTTTTCATTAAGTGCCATCATTCAAATTAATTTTTTATCATTGCTTAAAAGACATAGTACAGAAATTCAATATGCCAATATAAATATTAATAGGATCATTACGATACGATGTCTATAAATAATTGAAGTAAAATATCATGAAGAAAACTGTGTACGTTATTTTCCCTCATATTGAAAGACAGGATTAAATCAATATTATTAAAAAGAATAGTCCGATTAGGGAAAGGTGACAATCCAGTAGGCGCAGACGCTCATTTGGTCCAACATAACGCTTTAATATGGTAACGCCTTATTATGACACATCCCGGCGAATAATGCGAAGTTCTGGCGAGTTTCCCTCACAAAGAAAGAACACAATCATGATTATTTTGATATTTATGTTGAATTGCACAAATAGAAAGATAACGAAATTTTTCATAGGCGAAAACATTGTTAAAAAAAGCACTGTTGTTGGAAACATGTTTTTCAATGTTTTATGATATTTCCTTCTTTCAAAAGATAAACATTTGATTATATCGGTATATACGTAGGTATCTTTATGTAATATATCAGAGTGGCTTTAATGACAAGACTAAATGGTAAACAATTACACTTCGAAAAGAAACTTTTTATCAGAGTTTTATCAGCATATCTTTGGTAGTAAATTGGTTTGCTGATTTTTGAACAGGTTTTTTACAATAAACTGAAGCTAATTTTATGTATTATTAATACATAATTTTATGTATTATTAATACATAAAATACTTGAACTTTTTTATAATAAGTAATAATAGTAATAGACAATTTTTTAAAACTAGAAAGACCTCAAGGTCTGCAAGGAATGACTTTCACGATCATCTGAAAATGATGAAGGATTCTGGACAACTCACGGACGACTTGTTACCAAGTGTTACCAATATTTGGAAGTACATATTTCATGTACTCCCAAATAGCGTACAGGGATTTGTGGAGGTATAATATAGTGGATGTTGAGCAGATTGAAGTATTAGTAATTAAAGATAGATCTCTAAAGAGGCCTACATTTAAAAAATCAGAACATGTTATACATACCTCAGCCACAGAATGTTAGGAACGGGGGATCCAGTAACCTTTGCCGTAAGACGTAGATTTCCATTCTCAGGGACCTTGACTTCCTCAAATCGTTCAATGAATAAAGGTGGCTCCATTTTTTCTTCAGGATATCCTACAAAAATGAATTTGTAAACGATATTCAAAATACACTTAAACGTGAAGCGATGGTAGTCTTGATTATGGCAGTGGTGAATGAAATGACAGTGGTACTGGTTAAGTGGCGATTGACGAAGAAGAAGAAGAAGAAAAAGAAGAAGAAACAGAAGCTGTGGTAGTGCTACGTAAAGTTAGATGATATGCTCTGTTGCTCCCAATCTGTGCAACACATAATTTTGGCGCCCAGACGATAATCTTTCCCCAGCAAGGGAAAAATAGAAAATTATGATTGTGCAAAAATATTAAATTGCTACTCTCCTAATACTCCCAATAAAAAATTTAACTTGAGTACGTATACAATAGAGAAAGGTATGTAACGCTGAAACAAATCGATCTCGAGATTTTCATAGAAATTCACAGTTTGGCGGTCCCTGATACCGAAAAAGAAGTTGTTTTTTTTTTCAAACAAGTGTGGTTGTTCATCTGCGAATAAGGATTTTTTTTCAAAAATTTACTTACTCCGATCTTATTCAACTTGAGCTCCTGCGAATTTGAAAGGAGTCGTATAATTCTATGATTACTTTACATCTTAGGAGATCCTAGGACAGAAGGATAGGAAAGGAGGATAACAATCAATATTCCCAAATCACCCATTTTGACCTTTCAGATTAAATCCGAATATTTAGCCCGAACTGTTGCCCATTACATTACAATTAGCACCTTATATTTTTTTATTTAGCTCATTGTATGCTCTGGCACAACAGCCTCATCAGACTATGGCCATGCCATGACCTTCCAACTCAATATGTTATGGACTTGACTCATTATACTATTTAGCACGTATCAACTGCATTTTCACATTAAAACTAGTGTAGCTACAACAGCACATACTTTCTCGCATTATTTGTAACTGCTTAACAGTATTATTACAGGAACATTACCACTACACCAGCGACCGAGGGAAAAAAAACAGCCTCCCCCATGCTCAAATAATTTGTTGTGTTTTTTTCTTGTAACTTGCAATTTTCGAAAATTCAGATAGTTCAATGAAACTTAGACGAGCGCCATTTTCCAAGTGCTTACTCTCTATCCGTGGGGAAAAAAATAAAGAAAAAATTGCTGCCGTTTTTTAGAAAATGTTTTTTATAAAATGCATTAACTTCAAAGCCACGCTCGCCGACCCGCAACTCAAAAACTACCCGTTCTGTCAAAAAAATTGTACATGACCTTTGAAAAGATCTTTTCTTTGTATTCTGGTCTTCCTACACCAATAGCGAAGATTGATTCGTTAGTGATTCCGTGCGCGTCAACTGCTAAGGCCGTTAGTCCCGTAGGTGCAGAGCATGCTTTTGCCTCGGAGGATGGCGGTGGTCTTCCTCCGCTGGATTCGTGGGGTCCGGCACCGATCTGCCAACGGCTAGCGGGGTTATTCCCCGACCAGGCATCTCTCACCAACGGGGCACCTCCCCAGCTGGGACAAGCACTAAGCTCCCGCCCAGGCACCCGGCATGTGTGGGGTAATGTAGTGCGTGTAAGTATGTGTAAGTAATGTGTGAGGATAGGACAAGGAAGGGCAAAGAAAAATTGCGCGCGGTCTACTTGTTAGGATGCTGCTCCGGCATTCGCCAGGTATTGATCGGAGAAACCGTGGAAATCTACCAATCATAGAAGCCGCCCGCTAGAATTCTCCTCTACACAGCGACTGAATTCGATCATAGTTATCTAGTGCCGAAAAATCCTGTCAAAGTCGGGAGTCGAACCTAGGACTTAACGCCCAAAGGCACTGCAGTGACATCAGTTAATGCCCTGAGATACCTTCCATGGTAAAGAAGTGAAAAAAGTATTGTAAACGTGCAGCGGAAATCGGCGATTTTTGTACAGAAAAAAACGGGAGAGGTGGCTCAGGGCATCAATTAATGTCACTGCAGTGCCTTCACCGGGAGAACCTAGTTTGGAGTCCCGAAGGTGGCAGAATTTTCGATCCTAGCTTAACAGCTACGTCGAATTCAGTCGCTGACTAGAGAATTCCAGTGTTTGGCTGTTCTGATCGGTAGTTTTTCGTGGTTTCTTCGATCGACACCAGGCGAATGCCGGAGCAGTACCCCAACAAACGATCCACAAACTGCGCGCGATCTTTCCTTCCCCTTCCTTGTCCTATCCTCATCCCTTACACTCACTTACACTTACATGCACTACACTACCACTCATGTCGGGATGCCGGTCGGGAACTCAGAACTTGTCCCGGCTGGGCGGTACCCCGCTGGTGGGAGATATCTGATTGGGAAAACTCTACTTGCCCAGAGGTCGGTCGGCACCGGATGTCACCAGTGTGCTTGAGTACTGCACTGATAATTGCACTGTTTAATTGGACGTAAATTTCATTTTTCTGTATTCTTTTATTTTTCAAAAATTACCCAAATGTAATTTTTTTAAATATTTCTCACGCCATTAATATGCACACTGCTATCGATTTGTAGACATTATTTCATTTGTTAGTGGAAGTTCTTCAAATGACTTCAAACGAAGTTTTTCGAAAACTCAATAGGTTCCTGTGAAAAAGAGCTTCAAATTTCGCATTTACAGTAATGCTTAATCGCCATTTTTTTAAAAAATGGCTTCAAATTTTTCAATGAAAATGGCTGTTTAGGATGACGTTATAACTTTCTTTAATATTCTTATAATATAATTTAGTTTCTACTATTTGGAAACCGAAAAGTTGCAAAATTTCAAAAATAAAATCTTTGGGCTGTAATAGATGGAAGATTGTACAGTACCAGTTCACACCAAAGAAATTGGAAAACTTTACTACGAGAATGTCTGTGCCATTCTGTAGCACCTTTAATTTAACAGTTTTTTCTCTATTTCTTGTATTTTCTTAAGTTAGTTTTTAAGTCAGTTAAAAATTGTAAGGTAAATATAATTTTTATATGGCATTTTTTAAGTTTTTTCTTTTCTTTGCTTTCTTGAGTTAGATCTTAATTGAATTAACAATATTATAATTAGTTTAAATTAAGTATATTATAGGGTTAGAAAGTTTTCTGTGTTATTGTTTAACTTGTCATGGCTGTGACTGAATGCGTCTTTTCCCCTAGTACATGACGTTGTAAACTAAAATCGGCCCTAAGCCGTCGTCCTGGCCGGGTGGTTGTGTGCATTCTCATATTGTTTTTTTATGATTCTATAATGAATTTGAGTTTTTTTTTGTTAACATTTGATGCGTATTTCTAAATTCCTATCTTTTAGAATTTATTTTTTGACACACCTTTAGAGTTTGCCAATGTCAGTAATGTTTGTTTGTTTTTAAAATTATGTTAAACATATTATTTTTGTTGCTCAATGTTGAAGAGCATGCACACTTCCTTTGTTTTCCCTGTCTTTCCCCGGCCGCTTAAGGCCAATGCTGGGACGTTGTATTCTTTTCGCGTTTGTAAGCCCAGGGGCATGACACTGTAAGTTGTATTTTATTTACTAAATGTATTTATTTATTTATTTATTAAACTGCGTATGACATGCTATGGAGAAAAGTTAATTGTGTGCACATTTTCAAATTTCTGTGATCCCTACACTAAGTCATATACTACTTCATATCATTCATAAACTCTATTTTCAAGGATAAATAAGCAATAAATTTTTGGCTCTTATCCATGTTGTCCTTCGGAATAATACTTCCTGTCGCGACAAGATGGAAACGATAATTTGAATAACTGTATTTCCCACTGAATTCTAGAAGAAGTGCACAGATAATGAAGTTTCATTTATGTCCAGAAGCAAAACAAGGAGCCATCTCAGCATTTGCGCAATGGATCAGGGAAACTGGACGCAAAACCTGATCGAGATGGGGGTCATTGACCCAGAAGCTGCGATACAATACTTGTTACATATTGTTTAGAATTATACAGTCCAATGGTAAATAATACATTAAATATCACTGTTAAAATTAATGTTACTTTCCCTGTAATGCTCAGTATAGTCTCTAATTGTATAGAAACAGTTATGCAGCAGCAACGATTTCACTTTGGATTTAAACTTTTCTATCGTGTTTAATCGTTTAATGTCATCTGGCAGTGTTGTAAAATCAGGCGCGGCTCGTCATTAAAGGCTGTAAGGCGGAGCCTCCCCTACAAAAATCGCCACCCAAAAGAATGTAAAAAGTATTTATAAATGTATTTATTTATTTATTAATAATGGCTTTCTGAGTTATATTATGTAATAATCATATCAAAATTTTAATATGACAGTGCTACAACGCTCGTTCATAACGCATTTGAAGCTGTTGACAGGGAAGAGAAAAGCGTTAGGATCCCACTTCATTCTGCCATAAGCCCCTGTGTAAAACTAGGAGGGGTGACGTCATACATTCACTGCAAAGACTTACGGGCGGACGAAGGCTGCGGCATGGTAGCCTTCAAGGGTCGGGACCTGGGCGCGGCCGAAGCCTGGGTGGGGCGTAGGGTCTGAAGAACGGCGTGCTCACCAGATAGCAATACTATGCAGCTCAGTGAGAAGCACTGAGCATTAACTAGTTGTTCAAATACGCGGTAGGAGCGCTACTCCCTTATCGGAATGTGTATAGAAATACATTAATTAAAAACCAAGTCCTAATGAAAAACGTAGACAAAACTCTGTCAAAGAACACGTTCCCCTGCTGTCCCCATAAATGAAAATCTAGAACTACCCCCGAATTAACTTCATGAACTGGCAGGAAAAACACACCCTGCTTTCTGGAGTGCCGTTAGGTATGCACCACAGAGCAGTTTGTGTATGGTACGAATGTTTAGTGGTTGTCTGTTGTCTTGTTAGCGGTGAAGGTGAATTGTGCGTAAGTCGTAGTGTGATATTGTGTAGCTGCGTTTGCTTCATTTGTGGGTTGGGTAGTTTTGTGGGTTTTATTGGTGTTGGTATATTTGTTGTAAAGATGAATTCAGTGAACAATATACGTGGTAACAATTTGGATCTTCATTCGAGGATACAGGTGAAAACCCTTGCAGAACATTGCGTTTCTACTCTCAAAAGGGTGAAGACCTTCATTCGAAACAATGAAAGAAGATTGTGCGCGTTGGCAATGTGTTCCATTGAAAAGGAGTTATTGTCATCACCCAACTTCAATGAACTCATTATAGACTTCTTTGCAGAACAAAAAAAGAGGAGAGCTGACTTCATTTACAAAAACAAATAAACTAAGGTAAGCCAAATATTATAAGTATGTAACGTTAACATAGTTGTGCTGCGGTGCACCCCACCCCCAGCAATTAAACAGTTGCAGCCTACCCCATTTAGAAAACCACGAGCCGCGACTGTATAAAATAATGTACATGTATTGTATGTTAATTTTTTGTAATGAGCTGTTGATACTGTCACCTAATGAATATGATTTCTACGTCGAGTGTTGTAGTAATAGACATCGACATTTTCTGAAAATATATTCCCGCCCATAAGCAAGTCATTTTTGACAAAAACCACTGATTCCTAAATGAACAGACAAGGTAATGGTAAAATTCTTAGCTTAATAAAGAGGCTTACAAGAATTACGTGGGTGGGATTTTATTCGTACAATTCTTTTTTGTAATCTAAAAGTCTGGGAGCTATAAGATCTATTTCCCCAGAATGTTATGACATATCTCAGGCGGGAATGAACATTCGCGAAATGTACACATACGTTTTTTATCTCTGATTGTTTCAATATTTATCTATAAATTTATGTATTACGTGGTTTGGCGGCTGAGCGGGCCTGATGACCAGGGTCTCGCCACATAAATAAAGTCATTATTATTATTATTATTATTATTATTATTATTATTATTATTATTATTATTATTATTATTATTTAATCGACCGAGGAATATCCATTTTGGAAAAAAATCCTTCGTATGGTTTAGGCGCTAGTGGTGTTCACAGACGGACAAACGGACAGACGGATAGATACAGACAGACGGACAGGTAAACAGACGGACGTTTTGAAAAAAACAAACTTTTTTGGTGTCAGGGGACCTCGAAACGAGTATTTTCGTTGAAATCTCGAAATCGATTTTCCGCACAATTACATAATTTTCCCTATACTACTTACATACTCCGTATCTACGAACGTATGCAAGAAGGTAAAAATAAAAAATAATGGTTTACATTTTTTCTTAAAAATTCCATGTGTAAACACTTACCTATAATGTTGAGCGTTGCACTTGTTTCAACAGAGCCTGCAACATTTGTAGCCCGAACAGTATATAATCCAGCATCTTTCAGTGTTGCATTAGGCAAAGTTAACGTATGGGTAATTCCATCCGTTTTTGTAAGTTTTTGTGGCACTTTTTCACCGCTCTTCTCCCATACAATTTTTGGTGTGGGGTTGCCCACAATCTGGGTAGAAATTATTATTCCATCACCTTCATCTACAGTTACATTTGTCAGTGGCTCCAATAACTCCGGAGGTTCCGTTTCAGCAGTTAGAACCTAAAATAAGGAAAGAAAGAGTCAGGGCAGTTGCCAACGGGGGCTCTTTTACTTTGATCTTTAGGTGAACCAACTTAAATGAATGCAAAATGTATGTAGTACAAACACACTTCTATTCTGAAAAGCATTGAAATTCTTATAACAAATGTAATTGTGTTCTTCTTGTAATTATGTCAATATATAAGTACCCTATAACAGGAATCTTTTAAATACTTTCTCTCGGTGAATTTCTGGCCTGCAAAATTTGCAGTTTTCAGTCAAGACTATTATTCTACTTTGGCGTAGAATCCAATTCAATTTGAATTTACTTTACACATACACGCGTATATATACACACAAACGTACATACAATTTTCGCAATAGCAATTTGTGTACATTGAGATAATCAATAGATGTGAGCTTCCGGCAACGGGCACGGGGGTGGGGGCACGCACCACCCTCATCGGCACTGAAATTGTAGATAGTAAATTTCACGGTGGTTTTTACGATTAGAAATGGAGGGTGGTGGCGCAATTCTGGCTTCAGTTTCGGATTCAGCGCGTCGACATACATAGAGAAACATGTGTCAAGTCTTTGGGTCTGACAACGTTTCTTTTTGTATGCGTGCCTGCTTTATTGATGAATCAACTACCTTGAGTAAAATATCCAGTTTCATTCTATTCTAACGATTCTGTACATCAGAAAAAGGTATATACTCCGCTTAATTTATTCTTAGACCTAGTTAACCTTAATAGTGTAACTGCCGAAGGTGTGTTTGTAAACTAAAATCTTCAATCTCACGGAATGACAAACTCATTTTTGAAAAATAATCTAATAATTTTAACATGTGATGATGCAGTGAAAATGATTGGGAAGAAGATTGGTGTTGGGGCATTGTTTAAAGAAAAATTCCAATCACTTATTATTTGGCATTGTGCGAATCACGTACTTGAACATTCAGTTTCCGACGTACCGAAATGAGTTTGTGGAATTAACAGGTTCGAAGCTTTGATCGATAAATTATGTTTTATATAATGGTTCGCCCAAAAACAGCAAAGAATTGAACAAATGTACCAATTTGTTGAAAACAGAAATATTAAAAATTGGAAGAATATTGTGTTGAACTGAATGAATGTGCGATGGGTTGCTTTCAGTTCCAGACCTGTTTTATCCGTGTGGAAAATCTATGGATCATTAGTGTGCCATTTTTAGAACTAGAAGCCATAGTTTCCAAGAAGCAAAGCTTGATCCAACAAGAGACAACAGTGAAAAGAGCATTTTTGGCGGTCTTCTGAATAAAATTAATGATATGAACTTTATTTCAGATTTTGGATTGATGTGTGATGCATTACAGGAATTATCTGAGTGAAGTGACGTTTTACAGCAACGAAATAGGACGTATGCTTTGGCAATGAAAAAATTAAAATGACAGTATCGGTTTTTGAGTGCAGAAAATCAGTTCCTGGAAGTTATTAACCCTATCAAATTTTAAGACAAATTAAAACAAGCAATTGAAACAAGACTGCCCGGTGAACATGATCAAGAACTTATCACTTGAGCAAATGTGATGGAAATGAAACACTGGCCCCAAAATGTCCAATTGAATTATGGAGAAAATGAAATGAAAAAGCTTGGTGTTGGGACTCAAGATTTAAACTGATTGAGAGACAATTAATTACAGGCTTTCGAGAACATTTATAATTGAAGACATTACCAGGCAGCTTACTTGAAGTTAAAAAGGCAATAAAATCTGTAGCTATTTTGTTCAGCGAATGCGAGAGGGATTTCTCGCAAATGAATTTAATTTTAACCACACTGAGAACATCTTTAAGATTGGGAACCGAATCCAATTGGTAATTTTTAATTAATGGCCTTCCTCGTCGTATATTTGATCCATCTTAATATGTAGATTCATGGCTCAAGCCTGGTCGTAATTCGCTTTAGATACTAAAAGAAAATATGTGGAAAGAATCAGTATTGTTGGAATTGTGAAAACTTTTATAAAATTATCATTGTTATATTTTCGATACACAATGTACGTGAATATAGTTAAATTAAATAAAACCAATCAATACGAGTAGAATGTATGACATGTACAGTACCTCAATCACATCGAAATATATAAGAAATAAAATTAGTAAATTTTCGAAAACGACGATCATTGTACGAAGAAGGTTTTTTACAATATACATTCATTTAAATTTTAATTATTTGAAAGTTTATTTATAATATTTGATCGATAAATTAATAAACAAAAATAAAAAATTTATATTAAAATAATCAATTTGTCGTGTTCCGGAACTTTAAACTTCTACATGTTTCATGATGTTGAAGTGCACTTTTCGCTTAACAATGTGGCATCATGGGGCAAGTAATATTCCATAGAGATATTGTTTGAAATATATTGAGTTTTCGAGAAATTTAATCATCTTTGGTTGTTTAAATGGGACTACAGTGTATACTTTTTCTCATCAGCAATGGACAGATCATAAAATGAGGAAAACAATGATGTATCGTATATATTATGATGTATCGTATACAATGATGTATCGTATATATATAGCATTATGATAATACTTTGAGTATCAAATTAAATTTTCTAACACATGAATTTAAATTAAACGACAATATTTTCTTACTTTCCCTTTTATTTCCAATGAATGTCTATCAATTATTATTAATCAAACAGTTCCACTTATTTGTGACATTCAAGAATAAATATATTCTGCGTTTATTATTACATATAGTATTTTCTGATGACGTTTCGGCTATACATTTTAGCCATCTTCAGACTTACAACAATAGTAATGTATATAATATAAGAATGCCAGTTAGTAAGATTCCAACTGTAATTTATAAGGTAAGCTTCTGTCAACAGATTTTTATTGTAAAATGGATTAAAAATTATGTACTAAAAATTGTTAAAATGTACAATTAAAAAACACGTCTGAAGATGATTAAAAAAAGTACAGCCGAAACGTCATCAGAAAATACTATATATAATAATATACCAAAATACATTTATTCTTGAATGTCAAAAATAAGTGGAACTGTTTGATTACTGACAATATTTTCTGTAGCAGCCTTCGCTTTTGCTTTCGAGGAAGGTGGCCCTCGCGACGCCGAGGCTGTTACGGGAAGACTGTTCTGATTAATTTAAAATCGTATGCCAAAAAGTTTAATTTTATATTCAAATTCCAATCAAAATACTAACATACGATATATATTTACATGCCTCTTTTTATGATCTATTCATTGCTGATGAGAAAAATATTTAATTCCATTTTAAAAATCAAAGATGATTAAATTTCTCGAAAACTAAAACTATTTCAAACAATATTTCTAAGGTATATTACTTGCATCATTATTCCGAATTGTTGAGCGGAAACATTTCGATATCGTGATCCATTTAGAAGGTGGATCATGGTGGATCAAGGGTTTTAGAAGGTGGGTTATGGAGGTGGCCCATAGTTGGAAGGTTAAACGGTTCCCGATATCGAAGTACAGTTTTGCTCAACAATGCGGAATGAGTGATATGGTGTAGAGATATTGTTAGAAATATTTTTAGTTTTCGAGAAATTTTATCATCTTTGATTTTTTAAATGGAACCACATATTTTCTCACTAGCAATAGATAAGATCATAAAAAACGGGAATACAATGATGTAACATATATTAATATTTTGATAGTATTTTGTGTATAAAATTATACTTTCTGACAAGAGATTTTAAATGAAACGTGCAAGTTTTGCTGTAGCAGCCATCGCAACTGTCGCCTTTGGGGAAGATGGCCTCGCGGCCTCTCCGCTCTCCCCACAAAATGGCCGGCGCCGCGAAGGCCAACTTCCCCAAAGGCGACATTTGCAAGGATTGCTACAGGAAATCGTGTACTACTCGTGTATTTTATTTTGTTTTTCTATTGTTATCTACATCTTGTTTTATTTCTGTAAATTTACATTGTCAACGATGTTGTTTTCCTTCTCTTGAAGTGTCTTGAAGTTGAAGTTGACTGATATATCGTAGTTTGTTATGTTTTATCTTTTGTTATTCTAATGAACTAATATAAGTTCACCCTTTCCCAGTAGCAGTCTCGGAGCCGCGAAAACCACCTTCCTCAAAGATGACAGTTGCAAGGGCTACTAAAGAAAATATTGTGTTTAATTTCAGAACACATTTCAGAAAGTAAAATTTTACACTCAATTTACTATCAAAATATTAACAAATGATTCATCATTGTATTAATCTTTTTACGACTATGTAGTTCTGTTCAAAAACTCTAATGATTTAATTCCTCGAAAACTAAAAATATTGAAAACAATATTTCTAAGATATATAACTTGCTCCATGACTATGCATTGTTTGGTGGAACCTGTATTTATTTATCATGAACCGTTTTGAAATTATGAGGGTAGCTCATAGTTGGTGGAACACTCGGTATGTATGTGTACACTTTTATTGTAAATAATTGTAATATATTACGTTTCTGTAACAATGAGTGTAGTCGCAGGTGACCTTAGTAGTTGATGTGATTACAATTAAACAAAAAATGTGAATATATATAAAGTTGTGACACAAATGCATTTGGGTTTAAAATACTTAATATAATTCGCAATTATATAACGCCTAGAAAAATCATATAATCAGTCAATATTAATTACCTTTAATGTGATTGAAACTTTTGATTCTCCTTCTCTGTTCTGAGCAATTACTTCGTAGACTCCCTCTTGAGATTTCTTTACCTTCTTAATTCGCAAAACACTTGTGTACATGTGCATATCAGATGTATTCGTAACTGTAGTATTTTCTCCAGATTTAATTTTCTTGTTTCTGCAATTCCATATTATATCTGGTTTGGGAACAGCGACTAAACGACATTCAATTTCTACATCGTCCCCTTCTTTCACACATACGTGTTTTGGTTTTCGTGAGAAAAGAGGAGGAATGCCTTCCAAAATATCTGCCAGAGATGACTCCCTGAAAACAGAGAGCAATAATTGTATAAAAACTGGTTTTGTAATACGCACTATTCTGTTATAATATACTTGTAATGAATTACATTCTTGTGATTTTTAATGTTACAATACAGGATATCCCTTAATACCCGCACGCGGTAGGTGCCATCGTATGAATCATATGTAGAAGAGCCAATGTTGACTTTCTTGGCGGCGACACCTTTGTAATACGACTAAAAACACGGTTTGATTGCACGCTGCAGCAAACATTAACTTTACATCAGGCTGTACTGGGACAGAATGCTCACCGCGCCTGGTTGCTGTTGTTACCGGGATAACGAAATACGTTTTAGAACGCACCATGTCACCGGTGTGAATGTTACGCAGGTCCGCACTAGCATCATTTCCAAACGAGCAACCGCGCGAAGCGGAGGAAATGAAGACATTTACTGCTGACGAATATTTTGATAGTACTTGATATTGAGGGAACGCCGTGGCTGTGCCAGCGTTGCTGCACCTATGTACGTCGCACGATAAGCCACTCTCCACTCGCCGGCATCCGACGTGCATCCTGTTGCGACGCGTCGTTGCACAACTGCGCGCTCTGGGAAACGTACTTCCGCGACCAAGTGCCGACGTTGGAAGGCCGTGCCGTCGTACTGGTCCTACTGAAGTGGCAGTTTTACGAGCAGCGAGGGACGAGCCCACGAGCAGTGTTAGGGGCCTTTATTTCATGCCGGTACAACGGCTACGAGATGGCGACCTTCATAGGCGGATGGCGTACTGTGAGTGGCTGCGGCACCGCGGCGCAAACGAAATCGAATGCACTGCACGCGTCTTGTGGACCGTAGTGTCCAAATTTACACGAAACGAGGTCTTCATTATTTACATTTCAATTACCATTGGTGGGCACACAAAACTCCTGTGTGTCATGTGGCCGCGCCGCCATCAGTTTCGCTGGAAAACAAATCTCTGGGCCGGCATACAGTGGAATCAGATAATTGGACCATATGAACTTTCAGATCATTTCGATGACGGCGCGTACCTCACGTTCCTGCCGCATGCTCTCCCAGCACTATGCCCTTAGCGCTCCGCAGCAAGGAGTGGATTCAACATGACAGTGCATTGGAGAACTACCGTCATGACGTACGCGCTCACATCGACGTGCAGTTCCCGGGTCGTTTGATTGACCGCAGAGGCCCCGTCGCCTGGCCGCCACTCTCTCCCAACCTGACGCCCCTGGATTTCTTCTGCTGGACTAAGTCCAAGATCGTGATTGTGCGTCCCCCCTGACGCCGCTCAAGACCTCGCCGCGCGGGTTCACGCGTTATTACCGGGGCGTGTGCGGGGGACATTTTGAGCATATTCTTTAAGACTTCTTTTTGAGGCAACAGTAAAGGTGATGGTGATGTACCCGAGTTGGGATATTTCACGGCGTTCAAACTTCCTTCTCTGTGCCCTCCACTCCACCGAGAAGTTCGAGCACACGTCGTGTGCGGCCGTTCTCTGGTACAATACTTGTCGTAAGAAAAGACGATATTTTCCACTTTGCCGCAAAATCAGTTTTGCTTGTAATTGCTTATTGCGCAAACCTTCCAAACGACAGTCATCGTACTAGTGAACGAACATGTTTTTAGCTACCCATACGCGATTTCACGCGGTATATCGTGGTGCATTCAATTTACAATTAAGTTTCTCGGAAACCAGCGTGTCGAAATATGTAATATTGGATGTCATATTGTTTCTCGACCCTCCGATCACTGTGGTACTGTCCGTATGCGGATAATAAGGAACATCCTGTATAGAAGAAAAAAGAACTGAATAGTTAGGTATCATTATTTATGTAAAAGTTGAACTCACCTTGAAAGACTTCTCCTTGAAACTGGAGTAGACATAGATCCATGATCAGAGAGTGGACCCTCAACAATTAGTTCAGTAGAGCTTGACGCAAAACCTGCAGCGTTCTTAGCGACACAAGTGTACGTTCCTGCATCTTCTGGAAATGCTTCTTTGACAATTAATGTTGCTACATTATCGTCATCATAATACATCTGAAAAATATCAGCAGCGCTTTAGAAATGTACAAATAAAACATCCGTATGTTAACTTTGCTGAAGTATCCCTTTATTTTCATCGCAAATTATTAAATGTTTGCAATGGCAAAGTATTACATTTTGTTTTGTACAGAGACCTGAGCACCGTAAGCCTTGAGTCCTCAACATTTTTTCATTCAAAACAAAAATATACTTACATCTATTTCAAATGAATCACTTTAAGTTATTTCTGTTGGAGAAATGAAATGTTAATGTATTGGAGGAGTTGAGTTTCATTTTTTTAAAAAAGGACTCCCCGTTGATCTATTGCCACTGATCTCTTGTTTCTCTGGGTGCTCCTGAATATCATCCGCAAAGGACCGCGCTAATTTCACTGCTCACATCCTACGGAGGTGTTTCTGGGATTCCTAGATCCGAGGTTAGGGCCCGAGTCAGAGAAGTATTAATCGACAAAACTAAGAAATGAAATGTACATTGAGGTGACAAAAGTCATGGGATAGCAATATGCAAATATACAGATGGCAGTAGTATCGTGTACAAAGGTAGAAAAGAGCAGTGCATTGGCAGAGCTTTCATTTGTACTCAAGTGATTTATGTAAAAAGGTTTCTGATGTGATTATGGCCGCAAGTTGGGAACTTTGCAACGCGAAAAGAGACATTCCATTTCAGAAATCATTAGGGAATTTAATATTTCGAGATCCACAGTGTCAAGAATGTGTCGAGAATACCTAATTTCATGTACAACCTCTCACCACAGACAACGCAGTGGACGACGGCCTTCCATAAATGACCGAGGGCAGCGGCGTTTACTAGAGTTGTCAGTGCTTACAGACAAGCAACACAACTGCGTGAAATCGCAGCAAAAATCAATTTGTGACGTACGAGGAAATATCCGTTTGGGCCCCCGCAGGGGGGAATCACAATGGCGGATGTTGTGGTTTCGGGTGGAGTGTTGTAGACGACAACCCGGACTCTAAGTCTCTCGGCGGCGCTCATGTCGTTAGCCTAAAGGCGTAGGCAGTCAGAAGGCGATGCTAAGCTCCTGCTAGCCAGGCCCGCCAGGTTACCCACCAGTTGGACCCCTGGCGCGTCGACCTTTGGGCAGGATTGGGTGAAGGACGTTCCTCGGAACGCTCTGGAATCCACATACAAATGTCCGGTGGGAAATTGATACCTCCCGGCAGGTTGCCTAGGTTCGGGCGGTACCCACGTCGTTAGCCTAAAGGTGTAGGCAGTGGGAAGACGGAATGGGGGCCCCAAGCCTCTCAGACCTTAGTTCGGGTGGCCTCTAGCTGGGCTGTCGGATTCATCGTGGCGGTGGTCCGGTATTCTGGGAAAAGAGGAGGGACTTGCTCCCGGCGCATGTGAGTAGCGCATTGTTTTGACTCTGGCACAAACCTGGATAGCTAGGAGCTCTGAGCTAGCAGGGCGGCCCTTACACAGGCATTGTATGGAAAGGTTGTCGCGAGGGCAAAGTGGATTCCGGCTGGATCCGGATATCAGCCTGCCGGCGTACTTGTGCCGCCGGTGGGGGTGAATATAAAGGCAATAAGCCCCAGTGCCTACTCTGAGGTTAATTGTTCCCTGATAAAGCAAGGTTGTGTGGTGTTGCAGACCACGCAGGATCTCTACTATCCGTTAGAACAGTGGAAATTTCTCTTTAATGGACTTCGGCCGCAGAAGGCTGATTCGGGTGACTTTGCTAACAGCACGACATCACCTGCAGCGCCATTCCTGGAGTCGTGACTTTAGCGATTGGACCATAGTCGAATATAAAACCTTAGTTTGTTTTTATGAATGACAATGCGCGATGTCACCAGGCTACAATTGTTCGCTATTGATTTGAAGAACATTCTGAAGTATTCGAGCGAATTATTGGACTACCCAAATCCCCGACATGAATACCATCCAACATTTATGGGACATAATTGAGAGGTAAATTTTTGCACGAAAACCTGTACCGGCAACACTTTCGCAATTTTGGACCGCTATATAAGCAGTGTGACTCACTATTTCTCCAAGTGACTGGTTGTACTGGCTTGCCAAATCGAGTTACTGCACTTCGCCTGGCAAAAGATAGCCCGGCACGATATTAGGAAGTATCCCATGACTTTTGTCGCTTCAGTGTAAAACTACTAACAACAACAATAATAATGTATGTATGTATTTGGCGTTATTGGGACGGTAATCCGACTTCGCCGGCCAGATGCCGGTGTCCCCCATGCCTGAGCCTAGTTAAATTCCCATACTTGGGGGTAAGAGTGACATGAGGCGAAAATGGTGAATTCTCTTCACCGTAACTAGCAAGATCCGCCTGCTTGAGCTTTCTTCGTCACACAGCTACAGAATCTGGGACGATTTTAAAGGAAAGCTACAATTCTATTTTTGCGTCGACCGGGAATCGAACAGCACGGGAAGTTAGTACGCTGCCTATGAGCCATTTCAGAGGCCACAATAATAACAACAACAACAACAATAATAATAATAATAATAATAATAATATTTTTACCTGAAAATCGGATGAAGGAAGAATAACGGCTGTCTGCTTAAACCATGTAATTTGTGGTCTTGGGCTTCCTTCCACATGGCACTCAAATTGAACTGTGACACCATCAGTAACATGTTTGGGTTTTAGCTTCTCGACAAAACGTGGCGCAGATACCTTGTCTTCGGATGTTGGTTCTAGTATTTGCAGAAAATTGAATTAATTTCTGTACAAATGTACATTTTGTGCAAATTTCTGTCAAAATTTAATATTAATAGACTTGTGAAAATAGACTTTGGAAATCTACAGGGACAAATGCTGATCAAGACGGGAAGTTTGCTCTTATGTTTATGGGAGATCTGAGCAAAAACGCAAATAAGTTACAATTAATAAAATAATTACATAATAAAAGATACTTTTAGTTACCAAACGATCACAAGTCATTCATTTCACTACATTTATAATGTATTCTATATCATGAAAATCGTGTATACAGAGATGTCCATTTAACGTAAGGCGCCGAAATTTCATGAAAACTTCGCATAATAAGAAAATAATGTTTGAAATAAAAAGTTAATATTGATGGTTTGGTGCACACATATTGTGTATCCAGAATTCCTAATTTCGAGAAAACCAAGCTTGAAAGTTTGTAAAGTGCAGTTACTTACGTAGTGACAAGGTTTGTTTTCTGGGAAAAGCATGATCTTTCTTATATGAACATACAATCTTTGTACATTAGGTAGATATGAATGAAAGGTGTCTACAAATGACATGAACTTGAAAAATGACCATGAGTCAGTTTGTGCACTAAGCCTTCAATATTTTCGATGAGAACATTTATTGTCGCTCATCCGCCTCAGTCCCCACCCCCGCCTGCGGCTGTGTGACGGGACACCGTGGACATTTGCATTGCAGACGCAGATTCTACCACAAAAACACGTAATATTTGTTTGAAACCTCTTTCTCGATGTTTGAGTGATGACGTTGAAAAAAATGAAAAGTAAGTTTCTTACATTTCATATTGTATTTCATAATGAATCTGCGAAAATGCGATGATGAAGTTTCAGTAGAAATAATATTCATAGTACGCCAACGTGGCAGTTAAAAATGTAACTTTATACCGCACTTTTGTCACTCAATGGTTACCGCATTTTGAGAACCGACTGGAATATAACTGAAGTTTCCATTTTTGGCAAAAATGTAGCTGAGTTGTTGCCACCAAACTTCGGATATGTTAAAGTTATAGGCAATGAGATTGCAGATACCAAACCAAAATACTGACCGGCAATTCTAATCGCAACATTTTGAACCGTTATCCCTTGGCGACAATTTCAAGCGTTTCCTTCGCGAAATGAATCGTGAATCTGTCGCTAAATGCTACCCACGATATTGTCGGTACAGACACATGGATTGACCATATGATTGTATCGAATCAAGCGAAAATGAAGCACTATACACATCAGTGGCGTGTATTCCAGGTAAGCTAGGTATGCTGCGCCTACCCTGGAGAAAAGACAGTTAAATGTAATTATTATATTTTAAAATCACCACTCTCGCCATAGAGAACCAAGCTTGATTTTTAAAATTCTGCCGAGTACGCTGGCTCGCGTAGGCGCGCGGCCCTTCATTGAGCATACACCGCTGTTGCTGACGAAGACAGAAAGCGGTTGAAAGAGACGGAGGTAGTAGGCGCCGCAACCCGGCCCGAACTGAGCATGACGTTGTTCTCCATCTAAATACATTAGGCAGTTCGCGCATACGCTCTTGACTTTCTGGAAGCTCCATTCGGTTGTATGCAGCACGCTGGCAAGCGCCGCCACCCGGGCGCACTGCCGCGGCACGCCGCCCAGGCTGGCACTGAATTGGGCTTGCAGATGTGTTCGCATGCGTACGAGCCGACCCACTGGTATAAGCGCCGCATGCCACGTAATGCCACGGTCTTTTTCTTGTGGATTTATTTGATCTGTGCGAGTTATTCACACTGTGCATATTATTTTTGAGTGACTGTTATTTTTGTGTGCACTTTTTGTGCTACATAGCGGTAAGATACTGTGCTATGGCAGAAAATACATTTATAATTGAGGATATTAAAAAACATATTCCATTGTACTCTTGTAGAGAAAAGGGAATTATTCGTACAGGAAGGCCTGTTCCAAAATATGTCTTCAGGCGTTTGCGCAAAGAAAAGGGAAGGGAACATTTTCGCTACTTTAACACCTCAAAATATGAAAACACCAGTTGGTTAATAGGAAACAGGAAACCAATAATTTATTTTGCTGGGCCATGATTAGTGTTTTCCCATGTTCGTAATGGGAGAAATAAAGAGCGCTATAACAATTTGCAGTCTCTTAAAAACAATCACAAAAATGATCGATAATAGAGTCATTTCTGTCCACTTATTCAGCTGGCCAGTTTTCGTGTCAGCATTGATCTATCAGATGTAATGCAACATAATTACACACAACGAATAAAGTCATATTAAAATGCCTGGTTGACGCGAAAAAGAAATTTTTAATGCATAAATTACCTTTCGGAAGGCATCGTAAAAATGAGTTGGTTAGCAAAGGCTACGTTCATCGAACTTCTAAATTTGTTGAGCAAGTATGTTACGAGCTTACAACAATACTTAAAATTTGCCAAAATATTTAAAGGCACTTTTAACAAAATTCAAAATGATTTGATTTTTGTAATTAGAAATTTCTTGAGTAAATCAATTAGAGAAAACATTTCCATGGCCCAGCATGTTGCAATTGTTTTAGATGAAATATAAATATCGATAATACAGATAAATATAGCTAAAATATAGTCATTGATCATATGCTATGTCGTGGGAGAGAGGGCAGTGCGAAGAAAGCTTCTTAAGAGTCGTGAGTGTTGCCAAATAAGCACGAATAATAGTGTCTCTTATACGGGATGCAGCATTCATTACGTTCGGAAAGATAACTTACGAGTATTTACGACGTGTGAAGTGTTCAAAAGGCAGAGGTTAATAAGTGACTTATGGTTCACTGAAAATTGTGGGCGCGTATGGGGAGGATTCGCGTTATTCCAGCAGACGTAATAGTAATAATAATAATAATAATAATAATAATAATAATAATAATAATAATAATGTGGGAGACCGATTCAAATCAGGCGGATTTTTTGGGGTTCCCGGAAGAGGCGCAAGATGGCGTGGCGGCAGGACAAAGTCGGTTGACAACGAGCGTAAACAAGACACTCGAACGCAAGTAACGCCGAGATGAACACGTTGTGAATTGTCGAGATATAGTTTATTTGTATTGTTCTTCAAGTATTTCAAGAATATAATTATCTTTTTATATTTCAACGACGAGTTTATTTCTATTCCGACTACCATTTCTCCCACAATTTGGGGGCTCGTCCGGGATTGAACTGGATTTCGAGAAACGACTAGAACTTTCCACGGCCGCCATTTCGCAACATTGAAAGCATTACGACGTGCCAGCCGACGACGATCAATTTGGAATAAACGACGAGGGATTCCAATTGAAGGCCAGTTTTCAAAGTTGCGACGACGATAGGCTGGAATAAGACGACGAGTGAAGGTCATTATAACCTCAAAAAAAACGACGTAATTCACCGACGAAAGCTTGACGAGAATTGATGTAATTTCGAAGATACGTGAGTAGATGCAAATAAGACAAATTGTATGAATATTTTTGCTGTTTCCATACATTTGTTCGCACAATTGAAGGTTTGAACCACGAGGCTGTTTTTATAAAATACCGATTGTAATCGACGTTACCGACTGTTCGACAGGAAGTTCGCAAAATTTTTGGAAGATGGCGACATTGGGAGAAATCGAACAAATAGAAAAGAACATAACCTCTGCGCCGGTAAAAGCAATTAAAACGTTGCATAACTTGATTTTTGAAACGATGCCAGAGGATCGAAAAAACAGAAAGAGGCTTAGAGAGTTTTCCGGTTTTACGTTCGAGTCCGGATCTAAAGATGAAGAGATGAAAAAGTCGTTCATTCACGATACATTTTCGGAAGCGGATCTGGGAGCTATATGCAGTATTCTTTGTATCAACAGTGGGACGAAAGACGAAATGATCGACGATATATGTGAAATGCTGGGAGATCTGCAACAGTTGGCGTCGAAAATCGAGACCGAGATCAAGCAAGAAGAAAATGAAGAAGACGAATATAAGAAAGGAGTATTAAGCAACCCGAAAAAACAAGATGACAAAAGGGCAGCCCAACTGAAGAAGTTGACGTTCGAGTTTGAGCAGAAGCTGCGTGCTATTAACGAGGAAGAAAACGATTCGGATAATAGTGATGATGCGCGCTCTGTCGCTTCTGTACGTACGCAGCCAAAGTTTTCATTGACTTTTCGTGATATTGAAGGTTCACTCAAGACCTTCAACGGTAGTGATGGATATCCAGTAAAAAAATGGATCACTGATTTCGAAGAGACAGCTGTTTTGATGGGCTGGGACAGTCTACAAAAGTTTGTTTTTGCTAAGAAATCACTCGAAGGCCGAGCCAAACTTTTTATCCAGGGCGAGAAAGGAATCACATCGTGGACCGTCCTGAAAAAAGCTTTGAAGGAAGAGTTTGATGTTAAGACAAGCACGGCAGAAATTCATCGGTTGTTGAATCGACGAAGGAAGAAAAAAGAAGAATCTTTACAGGAATACTTTCGCGTCATGAGGGAGATTGCTAGCCGAGGTGATATAGATGACGAATCATTGATACAATATATAATCGACGGAATTGAAGACGATTCAGGAACGAAACTTCTGCTATATGGAGTAGACAACATAAAAGAATTCAAGGTCAAGCTGAAACATTACGAGATGGCAGTGATGAAGGTCCAAACTAAGAAGACAAACAAGAATGATCACAAGTGGAACTCGAAGAATACAGACGAGAAAGACAAGAAGAACGACGATGGTAATAAATCGAAGGGCACTTCTCAGGACGCGGACAAGCGATGCTACAATTGCGGTGGTACCGGACATACTTCGAGCAACTGTAAACACAAAGAAAAGGGTAAGAGGTGTTTCAATTGCGACGCTTTTGGTCACATTTCAGCTGATTGCCCAAAGGAAAGGAAACCGCGACAGTCGAAAAGCATGAGTGCCATTGTAAGGAACGCGAATAATTGCAAATTTAAAGAAGTACAATTGGCTAATCGGAAGGTAAAGGCGCTCAACGATTGTGGAAGTCAAGTTAGCTTGCTGCGACAAGACATTTACGATTCACTGAGTGCTCCGAAACTAGTCAAAACGGATATGGTCCTGAGCGGATTTGGGAAGAACTTCGTGTGTCCTCAAGGATACTTTTCAACAACTGTCGTCGTTGATGGTGAGCAGTTTACAACAGACGTATACGTGGTTACAGCAGATACCATGAAACTCGAAATGGTCATTGGAAACGAGCTTCTTGACCAATCGGAAGTGCTCATAAACAGAAATGGTGTCACCCTACGGAAACCAAAATTAGAAGCTCACATCATGTGCATCCAGGCCGTAAATAAAGAAGAATTGGATATAGGAGATTCGGTCAAAAGCGAGATAAAAAAGGAAGTTCAAGGTTTAATAGCAAACTATGTTCCGGAGAAGACCAAATCTGTTGATGTCAAGATGAAGATCTTAGTGAAGAATGAAGAGCCAGTTCACTGCGGACCGCGACGACTTTCGCCTCGAGAAAAAGAAGTGGTGGACAATCAAGTGCTAATTTGGATTCATGACAAAATAATAGAACCGAGTTCATCAGAGTATGCCAGTGCAGTAATCGTGGTGAAAAAGAAGAACGGATCATCAAGAATTTGCATTGATTACCGCAGGCTGAATAAGATCGTGGTGAAGGACCGCTATCCTTTACCCCTTATCGACGATTTGCTTGATAAATTGCAGGACGCCCGAGTTTTCAGTACGTTGGACCTCAGAAACGGATTTTTTCATGTGGACGTCGAAGACAGCAGCAGAAAATACACGTCATTCGTGACTCATTCAGGACAGTTCCAGTTCTTAAAGGTACCGTTTGGATTTATAAATTCTCCTGCAGTATTCCAACGGTATATAAATAGTGTATTTTGGCAACTAGTGAGGGACGGTGTTTGCTTTGTATATATGGACGACATCATTGTTCCCGCTAAAGATGATGAAGAGACTCTACGCAAACTTACGTTGGTATTAGACGTCGCCAGGGAATACGGTCTACAATTGAACTTTGAGAAATGTCAATTTCTAAAGAGAAAAGTTGAATACCTGGGATATGTAGTCCAGGAGGGACAAATTCAACCTTCTCCAAGCAAGACATTGGCTGTTCAAAATTTCCGAGAACCAAAGAATATAACCGGAGTGCAGAGTTTTTTAGGTCTAACGGGGTATTTTAGAAAGTTTATCCCAGATTACAGTATAATCGCGAAACCAATGAGCGATCTACTCAGAGATGATACAGAATTCCGATTTGGTGCTGAGCAAAGAGAGGCTTTTCAAAAACTGAAGGATAGTCTATCATCTGACCCTGTGTTGAAGATTTACAATCAGAAGTACGAAACCGAATTGCATACAGATGCAAGTAAGTATGGCTATGGAGCTGTATTATTACAGAAATTT